>CABHPR010145341.1:0-31119 GCA_902168415.1 Peromyscus melanophrys
TTATTAAATGAAATTATAGCAGGATGTTTATTGTATGTAGAGAAAGAAATGCTTCTTCTTCTTCCTCCATATCTGTTAAATAGGCTGCCAGCAGAAGGTGTGACCCAGATTAAAGATGGATCTTCTTACTTCAAAAGTTCTGGACTAAAGGTTTTCCTACTTCAAATGATTTAAGTAAGAAAAAAATCCCTCACAGATATACCCAGCTGTTATTTTAACTTTGACATAGTGGCTGTGCCTTAATCTACTGCTATCTCAGCCAGCCATTGTGACTCCACAGCTACCAGCCTGCTTCTCTAACAGTGGCCTGGCCACTCTGGCTCAGCCTGGCAAGAACTCTGCTCCTGCAGGCACCATTCCTGTCACTGCAACTAAAGGTAGCTTTAATTAAATCTCTATCATTCCAGTTTTGAAAAAGATTTGAGATTCAAAGGATGGAGTGAAAATCTAAAAGCTCAGAGAGGCTGAGTAGCAACTAACTAACCCTTTCTACTTGCTGGCATCCATGGAAGACCTTGCTTCTCCTTTGCGAACCAGAAAAGGCTGCACCACTCCAAACCACACTCTACTACTTCCTGTGTTCCTCTTTCTCTTTCCCAGATATTTTCTGATGCTCTATGATTACTTTCTGTCAACTAGTTGCTAACTCAGCTTCCTGACCCAACGTTAATTCTATGTAATTAATACAAAGGCAAATTTGGGGTTCACATTGTAATCAAATATCCCCTAACACACAGCCACTTGGGTTTTTGTGAATTCCAGATACAGTCAAGTTCAAACCAAGAATGGCCATCATAGGTCCTCTCTATGGTCATTGTGTCTTTTTAAAAGTAGGACTCTAAAATATCTTTTCTAGTAGTTCAACTATCTCATTATGTTTGGTTTCTAGTATTAAAACATTTGTCATTTCATTGAGATGTCAAACAGGGCTGTTGTCTTACATTTTTTGGTTCTTTGTTGTGTTTTGTGCATCTGCTATCATGGATGGCTACTTTATTTCCCCCTTTCCTTTCTTTTTTTTGGTTTAATTTTCTGTGAGCCCTTCTCATAATTCCCCTTTACTTGGATTTACCTTGTGATAGTTGTGTGAGATGTAGCTACAGTAACAGGCATAATTATTTCAGAACAGTCCTGGTGCTGACGCTGATTTGCAACAGAATGCATGTGTACACTTGATCAGTGTCTTAGGGTTTCTATTGCCATGAAGAGACACCATGGCCATGGCAACTCTTATAAAAGAAAAACAGGTAATTGGGGTGGCTTACATTTTCAGAGGTTTAGCCCGTTGTCATCATGGTACAACATGGTGGCATGCAGGCAGACATGATGCTAGAGAAGTAGCTGAGTGTCCTACATCATGGCTTGCAAGCAACAGAAAACGGTCTGAGACACTGGGCGGCATCATGAGCATATATGAGACCTCAAAGCCCTACTCCACAGTGATAACACTTCTTCCGACAAGACCACACCTACTCCAACAAGTCCATACTTCCTAATAGTGCTACTCTCTTTGGGAGCCATTTTCGTTCAAACCACCATCAGGTTCAGAGACAGCGACACTAGGGTACTGGTTGGAAAGAAAGAAGTTCATAGTTGCCAGAGAGTGATGGGTAACAATACCTAGGGAGTCAGGGTGGGTATTAGGAAACAGGTGAAAGAGTAAAGTACATGGGTGAGAAACATGAGAAATATTGAAGAAAATACCATAGAATATCCTTAAAGAAAGGAGGGCAGATGTAAAAGCCTTCCCTGGCAAGATAAAAGTTAAAATATAACAACAGAGCATATAAAGTACAAGAGTGTAAAAATTAATTTAAAGTCATCAAAAAATAAAAATAAGCAAAAAAAAAAAAAACCCAAAAGACAAAAACAGAATGAAAGGTATTATGTTCTCAGTACTTTTTTCCTCATAGGCATAGCATATCTTCTTCCTTTTGTACCCTTCTCCACAAATGATGAGGATTTTTGTGACTGAGGTATACTTTCTGGCCAAAAATCCTAGTCTGAGACACCTCCCCAACCTATCAATCCAAATCTTGTCTTTGGTGTCTTCTATACATGTCTGGTGGTTTGAATAGGTATGGCCCATAGACCCATGGCACTATTATGAGGTGTGGCCTTGTTGGAGCAGGTGTGCCCTTGTTGGAGGAAGTGTATCATTGTGGAGGTGGGCTTTGAGGTCTTGTATATGCTCAAGCAATGCCCAGTGTGACACAGACTCCTTCTGCTGTCCCCAGATCAAGATGTAGAACTCTCAGCTCTTTCTTCAGCATTATATCTGCCTGTACACTGCTGTTTCCCACCATGATGATAGTGAACTAAGCCTCTAAAGCTGTAAGCCACTCTCAATTAAATGTTTTCCTTTATAAGAGCTACCATGTCCATGGTTTCTCTTCACAGCAATAGAAACACAAATTAAGACAGAAGTGTAGCTAGAGAGTTTTCTCTCCGGGTCCTGCCAAGCCTAGGCAGTCCGACAGCCCACTTATAATATAAACACACAGATGCTTATATTATTTAAACTGTTTGGCCTAATGGCTCAGGCTTCTTGTTAGCTGTTCTTATATCTTAAATTAACCCATTTCTATTAATCTATAAGTTGCCACGTGGCTCGTGGCTTACCGGTATCTGAACATCTGCTTGTCATGGCGGCTGGCAGCATCTCTCTCCCTCAGCCTTCCACTTCCCAGAATTCTCCTCTCTCTTTGTCCCACCTATACTTCCTGCCTGGCTACTGGCCAATCAGCATTTTATTTATACAGAGTGATATCCACAGCACTTCCCCTTGTCTTTTTTTTAAAAAAAGGAAGGTTTTAACTTTCACATAGTAAAATTACATATAACAAAACAATTATCAAGCAATATTTACAGTTACAATATTAAAGAAGATCTATCTATTTTATGTTTGTGAGTCTAAGGTTTTATATTTAACTTATCTTTTATCATAACTGAGGAAATTATAACTCTAGTCTTCAACTACATCAAAAACCCCAGAAGGACATACTATTACCTGAGAAATGGGAGAAGGATGCAAGCAACTTTCGGGAATCTTGCAAGAGTAGACAGAGACAGCTGGCAACCTGGACAGTCACCTAATGTTTCTCAGCATTGTCGGTGCATTCAAATTGGCTACAGGCCTAGAGTATCTGACAGACCATTTTCAGAAGCAGGAATTCTGAAAGACCATCTTACCCTGTCTTGGCAGAGTTCAGAAGTCACTTTTCCTTGTGTCCCGCTTGTTTCTACTCTTATTTGAAATATTTGTATATTGATACAAATGTAGATTTATATCTGTCATACTGTATGTGTGTTCTACTTCTTTTTAGGATATTCTGTATATTGATATATATTTAAGATTATTGTCATATTGCATATCACACTATACATTCCTACCTCTGTTATAAATATCTTGTGTATTGTCACAATTTTGAAGTCATTGTCCTTTACCATACATTTGCTTATAGACTGTTTACCTTGTTTACATGAAGCTGTAGTCCTTAGGCTATTTCGGTAGATAAGGCTTGTAGGTTTATAGTCACCTATGCTTGTCATCTCTATAGTTACATTAGTTAGGTTATCCAGATTTACAGATACATAGGTCAGATGGACAGGTAATCTTCAAACACTTCATAGCCCTAGAGAATATGGCATTTAAATAACTTAGAATTCTGTTGACCTGAGACACAATTGCTCTTGGCAGCACCAATTTGATCCAGAGAGAACGTTGGACTTCTAAGACATTTCCATTTGGAAGTTTGTCTTCTTGACACAAAATGGCCTATTGGGCAAAGAACTGCCCTTGCCTCGACTGCTGACAATATGAGTACTATCCTTCTGCCAGCTGTCTCGGTCTACTCTTGCAAGATTCCCAAAAGTTGCTTGCATCCATCTTCCATTTCTCAGGTACCATTATATTCCTTCTCAGGTCTTTGATGAGAATGAAGACTAGCAGTTATAGTTACAACTTAGTATATATATAATATCTTAGATAGAACATATTAAGTATTAGATTCAGGTTCTTTAGGATAGGACACCTTTTGGAATGATCTTTGTAACATGCCATCTACCCACGCTCTAGACTTCTCTGGATTTTAGTATGTGTTTCTTGCTTGATGTTGTTAGCATTGATTGTAGTTCCATCTTATCTAGGTCATTATCCCTCATTACTCCTGGACAATATTTGATAACCATTCCTTTGTATATAGTCTTGTATTAGGTTAGAACCTTCTTATTTAGACAAAAGGGGGAGATATAGTAGGTAGCCATTCCAGCTTTGATCTGGAAGTTCCAACCCCCATTGAGGCTTCGGTAACTGTCATGCCTACAAGGTGAGGCCAAGGGAGGACACTGAAGACCCAAGATCCAGATGTGCCGGCCCTCTTGGTTCCTGGACCCTGGACACTGGAGGTAGACCAAGCAGAGTTCTCCAGAGAACACCGCCAGACTGTGCCACACCTTTTCCAGACCCTGTAAACTATCCATTCACTTGTAAGTCACCCCACAAAATAAACCTCCCTTTTAACTACGTGGAGTGGTCTTAATAATTTCACCAATTAAGAAGGGGTATTGCTCTGATATGCTTTTGTTTGGAAGAATGTGGACTTTGGGAGTTTGGCTTTTAAAATCAGTGGAATGCTTTAAACACTGCTTAATGGGCCATAATAGTAGGAACATGGAACACAGTGGTGCTGAGGGTGATTTGAATTATGGTGGCCTGGCTCAAGAGGTTCCAGAGGATTAGAATTGTAGTATGTTGCCTAGAGATTGTTCTTCTGATACTTTGGAGAATATGACTGCTTTTGCCCTTGTCTGAAGTGTCTACCTGAGGCTAAAGTGAAGAGATTTGGATTAATTCCATTGGTAGGGGAAATCTCAAAACATTGTAGCATAGGCTCTGTCATGTGGTTATTAGTGTTAACTCTAATGAAGATTTATAATGAAAAGGAGCAAGCTGAGCAAAGAAAAAAATGTACAGATTGAGGAGAAAAGGAGCATCAGGAAGTGTAATGAAGCTAAATCCTGTGATCAAGGAGATAAACAGATTAAGAAATGAAATAAAGGGAGTGGTGACCTCAGTGAAGGACTCCACCCAGCTAAGATTCTAACTTATGAAAAGGAATTAAAGAACAGCTTATGTCCTGGTGTGGTAGTGGTGGTGGTGGTGGTGGTGGTGGTGGTGGTGGTGGTGGTGGTGGTGCACACCTTTAATCTCAGTACTCAAGAGGCAGAGGTTGGCAGATCTCTAAGTTTGAGGCCAGCCTGGTCTACAGATTGAGATTCAGGACAGCCAAGTTTAGGCAGTGAAGGAAACCACTAGAAACAGAAAGTTGATGAAGATGTAATTGAATGAGGAGTTCATGTTTCAGCCCCAGCAAGCAGAAAATCTTGGCAGATTCTGCTATGTGGTTCTGACTTTAGAATCAAGGATAGAAGAAAGGGGTTATGGAATCCTCTGCATCTAAGGAAAGCTGGTGAGGCCAGGTATGTGTCAGGGGTGTCCCTGAATGGAAGCCTAGAGGGGCAATTACATGGAGCTGTGAAGGTGAAGCCTGGACTGCCTTGGAGACCCCAAGATATTGGAGATGCCAGAGTTGTGGAATACAGTCCAAGGAAAGTTTCTAATAGGGAGTGGAACCAGCCCAAAAGAAAGAAGTGTATTGCAATCAACAAATATAAAAAGAGTTGAAGCTCTGAAGAGCACTTTGACATCAGATGTGGAGATGCAGAATTTGGAGTTTGCCCAGCTGGTTTTCAGTCTTACTTTGGTCCAGTATTTCCTCACCACCCTCCCTTTCCTCCATTTTGGAACAGTCATGTATCTCTGTACCATTTTATATTGGAATTATGTGATCTTTTTTTTTATTTTGATTTTATAGAGGATTACAGTTAAGAGATTGCATGAATCTCAGAAGAGACTTTAAACTTTGGACTTTTAAACATTGTTGAGACTGTGATACACTATGGAGACTTTTGAAGTTGGACTAAATTCATTTTACAATATGTTATGGTTACAAGCCTACAGGGCCAGGGAGTGGAATGTGGTAGTTTGAATAGGTATGACCACCATAGCCTCATGTGTTTGAATGCTTGGCTATAGGGAGTGGCACTATTAGTAGGTGTCTAGTAGATGTGTCCCTTTTGGAGGCAATGTGTCACTGTGGATGGGGGCTTTGAGGTCTCATATATGATCAAGTCACATCTAGTGTGACAGACTCCTTTTGCTACCTGTGGATCAAGATGTAGAACTCTCAGCTCCTTCTCCAGCTCCATGTTTGCCTTCATGCCACCATGCTACCCACCATGATGGTAATGGACTAGACCTCTGAAACTGTAAGCCACTGCCCACTGAATGTTTTTCTTTATGAAGTTGCTATAGTCATGGTATCTATTCATAGCAATAGAAACCCAAATGGGATCTACTTCGGTGTGACTCTGAGGGTAAGTGGAATCCTTGCTCATCTTTCTTTCCTTTTATCGTGGTTCTCAGGATTCTGAGGCAAGGTCTTCAGCACCCATTGTCCAGTGTAGCTCACTCAAGTTGCCATCTCTGGCAAACATCTCCTGGCCTTAGCTTCAGGTTTTCGTGCCATATTTCTACTTCTGTCTTCAACAGCGTTTTCTCTTCTAGTCCTCTCCATGCATGACACACCTAGCCTTTGGTTACATTTCTTCAGCCTGGACCTTCTGTCTCTTGCTGTTATAGCATATACCCATGAGAGCACTTCCTGGGTAGCTAGAGCTGATTCCACTGGCAAAAGCATCATGGTGCAACAGTGTGCTGATCTCTTGGTTGTTTCTTTTTGGAGAATTGCCACTTTGGCTTACTTCTATTTTCCATCCCTTATAGGAATAGTGTTTTTATCTTAATTGTTTTTCATTTTGTCATATAGAAATGGCTTCTAACACATCATCTAATCTGGAATTCTGCATGTGTAGTTTAATTTTTTTGTAACTTGAGGGAGGAGAGTAAAAATGAAGTTCTTGTTTTTAAGACAGAGTCGTGCAATGTAACCCAGTCTGTCCTAGAAATCACCATCTTCCTACTTCAGTCTCTATACCAAGGTTGCAAGCGTACACTATAGGATTGCAGTGTAGACCATTATGGTTAATTATTTTTTTCATTTGATACTTGAAAATAATGTCCCATTTTGTTCTTGGTAGTCATATGGTTGTATATTTTTCTTTTCAACATACAAACTGTAAATATTTCTAGACATGTATTTATGTATATTTATGATTCTTCTGTTTTATTTACATAGATGTATATATAAAATATTGAATTATAAAGTATGTTATTTTCACATCTAAATGTTGACAATTATTTTCCAAAATAGTTGAATCAATGGCTCCTCCTCCCCCTTTTCTTTTATTGAAAATAGGTTTTATTCTTTTGTAATATATCGTGATTATTGTTTTTTCTCCCTCTACTCCTCCCAGTTCTTTACCACCTCCCCTCTCGTCAAGACCCACTCATTTTCTGTCTCTCACTGGAAAACAAACAGGCTTCAGATGGGATAAAATAATTATTATAATAATATAATTAAATAATATAATATAATAAAACAAAACCTAACACATCAAAATTAGAAACAAATAAACAAACAAACAAAGGAAAAGAGCCCATGAGAAGGCACAAGAAACAGAAGCCCACTCATTGAACACCCAGGAATCCTGTAAAAACACTAATCTGGAAGCCATAATATATATGAGAAGGACCTGTGCATGCTGACTCAACCTCTTGTGAGTTCATATGTGGGTAGACCCTGTAGATTCAGAGGGTCTTGCTTTCTTGGTGTCCTCTATCCCCCTAGCTCTTACACTTTTTTTACCTACTTGTCTTAGTTACAGAGTTTTCATTTCTATGAAGAGACACCATAACCAAGGCAACTCTTATAAGGAAAATATTTAATTGAGAGGGCTTGCTTACAGTTTCAGAAGTTCAGTCCATTATCATCATGGCAGGGAGCATGGTGGCATGCAGGCAGCTGTGGTGCTGGAGGAATAGCTGAGAGTCTTACATCTTACAGGCAACAGGAAGTCAACTGACTGACTCAGCAATGTCTTGAGCATAGGAAACCTCAAAGTTTACCCTGACAGTGACACACTTCCTCCAACAAGGCCACACCTACTTCTACAACCCACATCTCCTAATAGTGCCACTTCCAATGAGATTGTGGGGGCCAATTACATTAAAACTACCACATTGCTCTTCCTATGATTTTCTGAGCCCTGAGGGAAAGGATTTGATGGAGACATCCTGTTTAGGGCCGAGTGTAATGGAACCCCCCCTTTAGCAGTATACAAATATTTATTTTCATGTTCCATTTAAAATCCCAATTGTTTATCAAAAATTTTAATAAAATTCTCTAATTCTTTCTTCTGCTTCCTCACAGCCCCACTCTCTTCAGAAATACCCAAGTGTCACTTTCCCAGGCTCAGCAAAGCAAGGCCCCTTGCATTTGTCTTTCCTACTAAATGCTTTGATTCTAGATTTTAATAATCCATTTGCTTTCATTGCTATCACCACTATCATATTTTCTGTGTTTTGTGGAACTGAATATTTATTAAGCCCGAGCTTTGATTGTAGTGGAGGTTCAAGTAATGACTTAGATGAACAAACATGTTCAATTACTGAAGCTCTATGCACTATTTTATTTGCATACACATTAGTCTCTTATAATTCAAGCCTGTGTGGTAGCACCAAGTAACAGAGGCAGTAGGTTTTTGTGGCATTATAAACTGTGTTGTAAGAAATCCCTAGTAATAGCTAGGGTTAAAAATGGATTACATAAATCTCTTAAATATTTAACATAGAAGTTATAGATCTCACGAACAATTATTTTAGACAAACTCAGGAAACAATCCACATGAAAGAGTATGTTTTTTCCCCCATCTGAGTTGATGTCACTGGAACAAGGTGATGGAGCACACAGGCTGATTCCAAAGCCAGAGTCAGTTCTGTCTTAGAACTCAGGTCTGGAATCAGGAAACACAATCAAAACAGTGCTGGGGTCAGGCTCCTTGTAACTACAGTCATACTTTTTTGTTTGCTGTGTTTCTGAGCAGCTATTGGATACATGAAGGACACCAGTTGTTTTTGGTTATATCAATGCAAGACAGTTGCCACAGTAAGCCATGTTGATACATAGTATTAACTAGAAAGATAGCTATAAATCACATGTTTCTATATTATAAACAAATGTGTAAGTGTATTGTTATCTCCTTCATGGGTTTTCTAAAAGCAAAGTTATAATTCCTACCTTTTTGAAATATTTTTGAAACATTTGTTTCTTGTCTTAGACCTAATAAAGAAAGATTTCATCTTACATGGCAAAAAGTAGCTGTCAGTACATTTGTAATGTTTGAACACATTTATAGTCAAACACATGCATACCACCTATATACAACCAAGAAGATGTCAGAGGCATGTGTCCGAATTATAAGGAGACCCACAAGTCTACATTCCTTGTATACCACTTGTATACAGCCAAGAAGAGGATGCCAGGCCCTAGTGCCCCTGTCACAAGGAGACCACCAAGTCTAAAGTCTTTGACCTTAGTGCCTGGAAAGTTCTATTTCATTCTGTTTTAAATTATTTAAAGAATATCCATAGATATTGCCCAAGAGTCCCTGAGACTCTTCTCGATGATGATACAAAATTGAATAAAATTGCAACTCCAGTTACCAGCAAGCCAGATCCTGTGATGAAGTCAGGTCAGTTTGTCTTTTACAGTTACAGAGGGTGAGTCGTGAGATGCATTATTAATTGGCATGTATTTAGTATGAGACGGAAGTGAGGGGGACCACTGGGATAACAGGTTATGAATTCTAATAGATCCATAAATCACCAGGAATCACGTTAAAATGCAAATTGTCCTTCAATAGGTCTGAAGCCGAGTTCAAAATTCTGGAATTCCCACAAGCTCTCTGGTGCTGCTTATGTTGCTAGGTTACAATTACCATTAGAGTACGTAGCAAAGCCATTTGGAACCAGAGGTCCAGCGGAATAATGTGTTCTTGTGTTTTGTCAATTTCTGAGATATCTCACCAGATCCCTTAAGATGAGAACACTTCTGTGTCAGTATAGATAAATTAGTTAGCGGAAAATCAGGATGAATACAACAACCTATGCATTCAAATCCTTCCGTGTCTTGTTTGTGTATTTCAAGTGCCCGGAGTAGGTCCTTCAGATAGTTACATATTTATGCCATTGTTGCAGAAAGATCACTGTAGAATGTGGATGCTATAAAGCCTTGAATTAAAGAAAACAACATGATAGCCTAGGTGAAACAACTATATATGTATTATGTGATCTTATAAGCTCCTAATTCTGTAATGTGCCGTTTCCCTTATTTGTATTCCATATCAGTAAAACATTTCAAAGTCATATTTTGCTTTTCCATATATTTTGAGGTTATATCCTTATAATAATAAACACATTTGAATCTAAACCAAATCAATGAAGTATAATACAAAAGAAGAAATAAAATTTTTTCAGCGTGTATTTCCAAAGGCATTTGTGAATTACTTCATGTGGTTCAAGCTGCATGTTAAGAACCAACAGAATGCACACAGAAACACAAAGATACACTTTAAAAATGTTTTCTTTCTCCCAGTAATCCAGGAAATTTAGCATCCCAAAACAACACATTTATCATGTCATGGTAAACAGAGATCACTGGGAGAACATACAGCAACTTCTTCACCTTGTTTCCAACATTTCCACCCATAAAAATTCTGTATCTCTTTATAAGCCAGAATCAATCAGTCTTTTTTTTCATATTCCTGTATTTATTTTAAAATTGCATCTGATAATTATAATGTCTAATGTATTTCTGAGTCTGGTTGTCTTCAGTATCTCATTACCAAGCAGGAAGTTATTTTACTTCCTTTTCTGTGTATTTTATGAATGTTATAAAAAAAATAAAATAGGGAATGAGTGATAGAGAGGTGTTTCAGTGATTAAAAGTGCCTGCTGCTCTTGCAGAGAACCAGAGTTAAGATCCCATGCCCACATCAGGTAGCTCCTATTTCCATGCCTTTTTTGTGTATGTAGGTTTTGTTTAGGTAGTCATAGCTGTTGTACATTCATGATGACAAAGACTATGTATGTCCAGAAGGTAACATGCCATAGCACTCCTCTCCATCTTCTAGTGCTCATGATCTTTCTGTGATGTCCCTTGAACCTTGATGGGAGTGACATAGATATACAATATAGGACTGAGTACACAACAATCACTCATTCTCAACATTTTGATCAGTTGTGAATCTCTGCATTGGCCATCACCTGCTGTAGAAAGAAGTGTCTCTGACCAAGGCTGAGAGCAGTCCTGATCTATGGGCATACGCACAGAAATTTAGAAGGCATTTTCACTGCATACCCATTTAGTACAGGACCAGTAGCAGGTTCTCCCTCAAAGCCTGTGACATCTCCATTCATAAGGCTTTTTACTAGAAATGTAGTTCCAAGCATGTGTTCCCTCCTGTGGAGCAGACCTCAAACCTAATCAGAAAGCATCTGGCATGCTACTGTGGTATCAGTAGACGTATTCTGCCTCACAGGTCCACAGCTGGATGAAAACAATGATGACTTTCCATCAAGAGCCTGCATGGTACCTTCCCGCACTAGGAACTGAATACTATCAGGAGGGAGGAAACCAGCTTAGTTTCTGCTTCATTTTTCAATGTTCTTTGTTCAGAACATGTGGTATTCTCAGTAATAAGGACCTACCATCTAATTCTAGTGAGCAGCCAATAGCAAAGGCAATAGCCTGTATTGTTTTACAAGCCTCTGGGAACACTCTAGCCACTAACTCACAGGAAGGTGTTCCTTGCCTAACATTGGGATTTTTGTTTAGAAGTTTATGGCTTTTGAGAGGAGCATTATCGAACATGAAGGATACCTCCCTTAAAACTTTGTAAAAATTGTATTTTCTAGTAAGCTTATAAAGCAGTAGGCTTATACATGTGCATACATATTAATTATAATTCCTAATGTATTTGAGCTGTGTTCTCTTTGATGTCTTTTTTAAATAGGAAATAACTTTACTTGCTTTTCTGAGTGTCATATGTATTTTAAATCAAATGTCAGACACCATGCAGAAAGAATAGTAGAGACCAAGATAAATCCAGTTTGAACCTGAATTAAGCATTTCTTCTAGGCTGTGTGGAGCTGGGTCACACTGGTAAGAAGACGATCAGTGTTTCACTTTTGTGCTGATGCTACTTGCATCTTTGGTACATACAAATTTGATCTTCTTCCAATGACAGGCTACTGCTACTGCTCCCTGCAGGAGCTGAGAGGCTTAAGGATATTCCTCACTGTGTTCAGCATACATCTATGATCTCTGGTGGAGTGGGTGTTCACATGTTTTTGCACCTTTTCTTGAAATTCTCACCTGTCACTTATCCTTAAGCACTTGGATTATGGTGGGGCTGAGATGGGAGGTATTGGTCACATGATTAAACCACAGAACTAGCCAAGCCCTCTGTCCATGGGCTTCAAGCCCTCTAACGGTGTCCTTCAAGGGCTTGGCTTGCTCAGAGTCCCTTCTCTTACTTCCTTAGGCTGCTGAAGCCTATGGTGAGCATTTTTTTGGCCCCACCCCTGACCCTATGCAGGGGATTCAGACATTGTTGTAGCTGTTTAGGAAGATGGCTAAGAAAACCCTCCCCCTCCCACAGAGAAGGAGAACTGTTTCTTCTTTTCTGTTCAGCCACAGATCCTTGCTAGGGCTGTTCTTTTCCATGGGAATAAGGAATAAGTCAAAGATAACTGGTCATTATTTGTATGCCTAACATGCTGATAAGGTGCTTTTTTTTTCTAGTTCATAATAGTTTCCATAAGTTCTCAGTGAAGGTCTATGAAGAAGAATTTGCAAGTCAGTGAAAATTTCTGTGTACCTATAAACTAACCATTCTAAGTGCTCACACTAACCTATTCCTCAGTTTTAAAGAATTAGTTGATATTTTGGCTGGTTTCTTTTTATTCATTTCTTGTAGCCATTTCTTTCTGTGTTCATGTGACCAAGAAACAATTCCTGTATTGTTTGTCCTTGAATGAATTATCTCTATTTGGAATCATTTTGCTTGACTACTTTTCAGGCTTACCTCTTAAAGGAGTTTGAGAAAAAAAATATATGATTTTATAGATTTTCCTGCTTTCTGATTGTTAGATGGGAGTGATATTCTCTTACAGCTTCATAGATTCTAAATAGAAAATGTACAGCATGCCTGCTTGAAAGAGAATGATTGTAAAACATGCTGGAAAATATTACTTTTGATTCTCAGATTGGAGGATCATGTAACAGTGGAACAGATGTGAGAAAGCCATTGTAGGAAGGGACCAGTATGTGCATGTACTGAGAAAGGAGAACATGCCACTGCATGTATTTAAGCCACATTAAATGTGTTCTCCTTCATATTAAAATACATGTGTAGTTGAAGAGATCTGAGTAGATAGGTTACAAAGGAAAATAACACTAAAAAGATTCATTGTGTTGTTCCGCTGGAAAACAAGCAGAGTAAGGATTAGTGTGGGGAAACTAGTTTGGAAGGTTGAGAAGAGTCAAGATGTGAAATTCAAGTGGTTTTTATAAGATAGTTGATGCAGGAAGATGTGGGTAGATTCACGAAACTCAAGAGACAAACTCAAGGAGGACCCGGCAGACAAACCCTGAGGAGTGAAGTAAATACAAATTTCAAGTTGTTCAAGTATGGGGTTTCAGCAACTATTACTCAGTGAGCAGGACTGGCTAGTTTGAATTAGACAGAAGTTAATACAGTCTCAATGAACTATCCCTTTTACATCCACAATTTTTCTTAAGTATGAAAATTTTAATACATCAGTGGCTAAATGTCAACTGCTATTCTTAGATTCTTATTCTCTAAGTTCCCTTCCCTCCTTCTATCCCTAATTTAAAACTTATAAGCACGTGTTCAAATTAATTTCATTCAGACCCTTGATGAATTATAAATATGTGCAAGGCACATATTTAACATGCCTATTGTGTCTTTAATTTTCAGAAGTGTTTGTTTATGAGACTAAAGCTTTGTTTTTTAACTCCTGTACCTCTAACACTGTGAGTACAAACCAATGTGGAACAGACACCTGAAATATGTACTGCTCAAAGTAAACTTATGAATGAATGTACTACAGATTTAAATTTACTTCCAGTGCCTTTGTCGATATCTCTACCTCCTACATCTTTACTGATCAAATGTTCCCCGTTGTGCTTTGCTTACCGTTTGCTGTTGGGTTTTAAAAGCAGAATCTCCTTACATTTTCTGTTCAGCTTCTCTCTTTCACCCTAAAAAAACAAAACAAAACAAAACTATGGGAACATCAGGAAAAAATTTCACCATATCCATGTATTTTTGGCTCAGAGCAACAAATGGCAAAGTTGTTCTCTACTCTTACTTGGGTGGGTTAGAGAGGGACTAACCTCGTGGGACAGCGCTAATGTTCCCAGGTTTGAAGTCTCTGGCAGGTCTTAAATTACCCCTCAGCACATCATTTAACTTAGAGTTCTCTATAGGCATTGCAAGACAAGGAACTATTAATAGCTTAAATTTACTTGAAAATATTTTTACAAAAGGAAAGGTAGAATATTCATTAGAAATTAGCTACATTTGTTAAATTTCTTCAGGTAGAAGTATGAATATTCTCTGTACAGCTGAAGGTTTGTTGCTCTGGATTGACATTTATACAATTAGACTTATATACACTAAGTAACTTCAAAAACTTTTACAACAGGGGCTGAAGATATGGTTTATTCATTAAGATCACTTGCTATGTTTGAAGAGGACCTGAGTTTGGTTCCCAGTACCCACTCTAGTTCCAGGGAATTCAATGTACTCCTCTGGCGCCGTGGGCATGTATGCGGTGTACAAATATACATGCAGGCAAAACACTCATACATATAAAACAAAAACAAGCGATTTCTTTTTGAATCTTACAGTTACATGCTTGTAGGAATGATGGGGCAAAAAACCAACCTCTCTTGATGGAAGAAGAGTTCCCCTTTGTAAGGGTTGGGTCATAGCATTTTGATGTTAATACAGGAACTCATGTTGTGTGCACCTCTGATTAACAATGTTTTATTTAATATACACTGTTGGTTTAATTATGGGCAGTCAGTTAGCAGTGTTATGGCTTGTGTCTAAAACACACAGCTTCTCCACCATCGTATCACAACCTTCTCAAACACTGAGCATCACTAGAATACTATACTTGGGGGCCGTGTTAAACAGTATAATTACCAAGAAAAAGAAAATCACAAAAAAGAAAACTATCTCACCAGACTTAATAAAGAAAACTTGTTAACTTGCTTTTGTTATGTAGCCCACATTTGTAAAAACTTTTGGCCACTCTGTGTATACCCATATTTAAATATGAAGTCCCTATGATAATTGATTTTACCATTAAAAAGAAACTTTAGAAAGTAGGAAAAGAGACAAAAAAAGTTGACAAAAGTCTCAAAAACAATGAGAAGCAACTGTCCTGTCTTTGAAGGTCTAGAAGTCTTCGGCCATTACTCATAGTCATTCTGAGCACCTACTTCCTTGTCCCTAAGCACCCTGACTTTCTTCTGAGCTCTGGGTTATTAAAGATGCCTCATTTACACTTATGCTCTCTGTAGGGCAATTAAGGAGGGAAAAGATAATGGGAGCTTGAGAAAAGGTGCCTGGTAAAATCATCCTTCAGGTAAGAGCTTTGTTAATGCTGACAGGCAGATGGGCAGCACACAGTGGCTGGGGCTTCAGTCTTCCCTGATAAAGCATAGCTTTGATGGAGGGGAGGTCCTGCTCTGTGAAGAAGCAGACTTAGTTAATATGTGACTTACACTACATGACAGTGATGAGGAAGCAAGGCAGATGTATCTTGAGTTATTTGATAGGGACCACTCTTCGGGGCCTGGCTAATGTAACACACAGGATGTGACCCCAGGATTTTAGGGAGCTGGGTGTGTGCTCATTGTGCTTGCAAAAGCAGGGGCCTTGCTGCTGTGAGTATAGGTAGTAAATATATTTTAGCATATGTTAAAGGTACATAACTGAATGAAGCTATGAAAGAAAATTGGTTTGATCAGCCTCAAGGGTCAGCAATTCGTGCTCTTCACAACTTTCTCTAGAGAACACACTAGTACATGGCATGCAGGGGAAGAAACCATGTGTGTGGTGGTATCCAAGTCTTTAGTTCAGTCCATGTATGTTTAATTGTTCTTCACTAAAGTCTTATGTTGACATTAAAAAAATAAACAACAAAAACCTAATCTTCCTAATCTCAATTAATAGGTGAAAAGGAGATTATATATCTCAACTGTTGCAAGGTGCTAAGCAACTGAGGATTGAATTAGAGCTATAGTATTATGTGTGAAGTAGGATGAGAAGGGTTAAGAAAATGTAAAAAGGCTAATGATTGCTCTAGGATTGAAAATAGTTAGTGTGAAATAGTCAATGTGGACTGGAACGATGGCTCAGCAGGTAAAGATGCCTCCTGTCAGCGCCAATGACCAGGACATGAGAACCAGGTCTTACATGGTGGAAGGAGAGAGTAGACTCCCACAAGTCATCCTTTCACCTCCAAATGCATTTAGGGGCACAGACACATGCACCACACATAAATGAATTAATGTTTTTAAAAAATAGAACTATCCCATGCAACTGAACCACAATATTGTACATGCGCCTTCATAATCATTATTAAAAGAAAACCTTACAAAATATTGCAAAATATTTGTAATTTATATTTCTGGGTATGAGCATTTTGCCTGTATGTGTATATATCACATGCATGCCTTATGTCCATGGGGACCAGGAGAGGAAATCTGATTCCTTAGAACTGGAGTTATGGATGGTTGTGGGACACCATGGAGTTTTAATATATGCCAAAAATGGTGTTATCAATTTCAAAGTAGTTGAAGACATTTTTTGTTAAGGTTTGTATACTGTGATTCAAAATATTATATTGTACTTTAAAACATAATGCTCTTATGTACAATTTTAGCATGAGTACATAAGTGTTGTACTGCAATGTGTGCATATTTTGGCTGAATTTAGGTCACAGAGATCATTTTAAAAAAGCAACAAACTAAAACAAGAAAACAAAGCCCTGGAGGACAAGGTGTCTGACCTTCCACAGGTGATGTTTAATCTTCACTGTCAATTTGACTGTGTTTAGAATCACCGTGGAAGTGGGCTTCTGTGTATGCCTATGACCGTTTTTCTAGACAGGTTTAGATGAAGAGGCAAGATTCACCCCGAATGCGGGTGATATCAGCATGGCCTGGATCCTAGGCTCAACAGAAAGAAGAAAACTGCTTGAGCACCAGCATTCACCTTTCTTCGCTTGCTAACTATGGACACAATGTCACCAGGCACCTTCTGCCACCAAGCCTTCCTTGTCATCCTCAAGCATGAACGGAAACAAAGCCCTCCCCCCTCAAGTGGCTTCTTATCAACTGTTGAGTCACTTCAATGAGAAAATAACTAATACACCATATTATACTGTAAACAACTTCTGATGATCAGCAATAACTACAAGCATGCAAAGAAAATATAACCCATCATTGAAAAATTCATAGTCAATAGAAAGTTCCAGATGTTTAGATAATGGAGTAATTCAACCAAGATCTTAAATGAGCCCTTTAAAGATGCACATAGCTAAGAAATTAAGGAAAATAATATTTTAACAAATAAAAACATGAATAGTGCTATCAAAATTACAAAAAAAAGTAACCAACTGAAATTCCACAGTTGAAAATTAAAGCAGTGAAAATCTCACTGGAGAATCAAGGGAAAAAGCTCAGAGGTAGAGCATACTTATTTGCCTTAAAAGGCTTCAAAGTATATTTAAACTGTCAAAATGAGGAATCAGTGAATGTGGAAACAGGGGAGTCCACATTCTCTGGAGAGAGAACACAAAGAAAAAGGCAGGACAATATTAAGCACATCAACATATGTATAATGAGAGCTCCAGAAGAAGGAAATAGACAAAGGACAATTTAAGAAATGATAGTTGAAATGTTTCTAAATTTAAGAAAAAACACATAACACAAACATCTAAGATGTTAAATTAACTTCAAATAGAATAAATTTAAAGAGTCTGTGCCTAGATGTTTCATAATCTAATTATCAGATATAAAGGACAAAGAAAAACCCTTAACAGTAGAAAAAGAAAAACAACTCAGTTCCTGTAAAGAAACCTCAGCAGAATTGTAAGTTGCTTTCTCTCATGAAAGCTGGATGACAGTGGAATGACATGCTCAAGTTCTAAGAAAAGAATAAAAGCTGTCAAATAAGAGTTTTACGTGCCACAGAACTGTCCTTCAAACTTGAAGAAGACATTGGGACATTCCCATACAAAAAGACATTGGGAGTTCACTGCTAGCAAACTTGTTCGAAGGAAGTGCTAAAGGGAGTTCTTCCAGCCAAATGGGAAGGTTGTTGCACAGCAACCCTAATCAAAGGAAGCTGAAAGAATACTATGGAAGGGTACCAGGAGAACAAAAGTGTGAGTTTATGCTAATGCTTTAATTTTGTCATTTCTCTATGTACTTAAAAGACAACTGCAGAGAGTCTACATATAGTAATAAGTATATAATATGTAGATATGTAAATTTGTAATTTATACCAATAATCCATAAAGCATGACATGACTGTATAGATATAAACTAAGTAGTATAGAGGAAATAGATGAGTAACTAGAAGCATAGAAACTATTCAAATAAATTCAAGAAGTAATTGAAAATATGAATAGATTTATAACCGGTAATCATATCTCTTCCCACAAAGAAAACCCCAGGAAAAGGTAGATTCTTGAGAACTTCTATAAAATATTTAAAGATTAATTAATATCCATTTCAATTTTCTTCAATGTCTTCTTGGCAGGATTTAGAGTTGCTGTGGAAACATACCCCTGGGTGCCTCTAAGGATGCTTCCAAAGAGGTTTGACTGAGGTGGGAAGAAGCACAATGAATGTGAGCAGTACCATCTCAGTAACTGAGAGCCCACACTGAATCAAAAGAAGAAAGAGAGCTGAGTGTAAGCATCCATCTCTTTCTGCTTCCTCGCTATGGACACTCACGCTCCCGTCACTGTGCCTGCCTCACCATGATCGATCTGTGCCCCTCAAACTATAAGTCAAGTTAAATCCTAACTTGATTAACCCGCTTTTGTCAGGTAGTTTGTCCTAATAATAAAAATAAAGTATTTAAAATAAGTGCTTTTCAGTGCTTTTTATGAAATCAGTCTCACTCTGACTCCAAAGACAAAAACAACACAAGAAACAATAGGGTAATTGTATACTAAACTGAGTGCATTGTAAGTGTGAATGCAAAAACCTTGAGTGTATATTTCCACACTGAGTCCATCAGCAAACCAAAAACAAACAAACAAACAAAAAAAGTAAAATGACCAAATGAAATTTAAGCTAATAATTCCAGTTGTTTTTTTTTTTCAACTATGGAGATAACACCAACAACAGTACTAATAGCACAAAGGAAGAACACATGATCATCTCCATATATACAAAAGCATTTGACAGAATCCAACATCCTGTTCTAATTTTATCTTAAAAGGCACTCAGTACACCAAGAATACATCGGAACTTATTTAACCTAGTAGATGGTATCTACGAAAAACCCATAGTAGAATAGAAAAAACTTTCCACTTAAATCAGGAGCAAGACAAAGCTAACTATGGTTACACATCTATTTAGCATTCAGTTAACATTTTTACCAGAATAATGGCACAATATAAATAAATAAAAAGTCTCCATATTGAAGGAGAGTGGAATATTTCAATTTGCAGATGATATCATTTTGTGTGTAGAGAAGCTGCTCAGTATCCACAAAAACATTCTCAGAGGCAATGCAGTCTTATGAGGAGGCATACTTACAATAATCTGTGATCTTGGGTTAATGAATGGTTTCACTGCAGGACACAAAAGCATTTACAACAACAATAACAAAAATAGAGTATGTGACTAAAATTGAAGTACCTTGTGCATCAAAGTTCTATCAAGAAAATGAAAATACAATCTACAGAATAGGAGCAAGTAATCACAAACCATTCAGTTAACAATGTTACATTATTGAAAACACATGAAGAACTCTTAAAAAATACTAAAGTTGCAGTAACCATTGTGGATTCCTCATCAAATCAAATCTATTACCATATTACCCACCAATTCCAATCCTAGCTATATACACAAAAGAATTAAAAACAAGTATTCAAATAAATTTGTGCACACTATTATCCATACTAACAGAGTTCATTATAACCAAAAGGTGGAAAATACAATGTCTGTAGTATGTTCATAAAACAAAATATTTTGCATCTATAAACAGAACAAAGTACTAATACATACTACAACGTTAATGGAAACATTATTCGAGATGAAAGTTGCCATATATTGTTTGAGTCCATTTATATAAACCCAGTGTAACAGGTGACCCATAGAGACACAGAAAACATTTCTGGTGACCAGGCACTGGAGAAAGGAGAATCAGTGGTATTTAATCAATAGACATGGAATTTATTTTTAGGATGATGAAAAGTATTAGAATTAGATGGAGATGTAGATTAAACATCAATGTATTTCATGGTACATTAAAATGGTCAGAACAGCATATTTTATATCACAATCTAAAAACACTGACAATAAATAACCTATTCTTAAAATGGATAAATGTACATATCTGTTGATGCCAAAGACACTGAACAATAGGATAGGTGAGGGATAGGCATTAGGGTTGATTAAAATACAGTGTAATGAGAATAAACTGTTAAGTCTCTCAGTGGCAACCACAAAGATCACTTAGTGGTGAAAGTGCTTGTCACCCTAGCACAAGGACCTCAATTTAAATGCCCAGAACCCACATAAAAGTTGGTGTGACAACATGCATCTATGACCTCATCACTTCTGTAGGAGACACCTCAGATGCCTGCAGGCCTGCTAGCTAGTGAACACAGGGAAGGACAGCGAGAGATCTCATCTGAAACATGGTAGAAGGAAAGAACTGATATCCAATGTTGTCTGTTCTCCATTCCTGAGCTGTGGCATATGCCTGCTGTTATACACATGAAGGTAAACATAAACATGCGCGTACACACGCAACATTCACTTATGTCATACGCACGCAACAGAATAGTTTTTTCTGGGACAGGTTCTCTATATTGTGTAGTCCTAGCGTTCTGGAACTCCTTATGTAGACCAGTTTGGACCTGAATTCACAAGGATCTGCCTGTCTCTACCTTCTGATCATTAAGATTAAAGGCCTGTGCCACCATGCTCAGAATATATATATACATAGTCTGATATATATACATTGGACAAATACAAAGATTGAGAGGAATTTATATAATTGTACTTGGTATTTCTTTGTGTTTTCACACTATTGACAACATAACATTTGCTGCTTTCCTAAATTAATATTTACCATGAATTTCATTCTCTTAACTGCATCAACTGGCCTGGTAGCAAGGCTTTGTGGGAAATGCCTGCTTCCACAATTTGCATCCTGGAATACGGAATGACAAGGAAACTGCAACTTTTTCCATCTCAGGGATTTTCTTGTGGGAAAATGACAGCATCGTGGATTTGCTTAATGCAAGTCAAGTGGTTTGAAGCTGAAAATCGCTACCTAAGGGCTGAGTATTGTTATTGATCACTGCGATTCACTTGCCATGGCACAAGTGATTCTTTCTTCATTCCGGGCATGAGAGCTGTTTTCTTCAGGCAAAGGGTAAGGACAAGTCTCACTCATGATATTGACATTTAAAAAGTGTATTGTTAGGAGACATGGTGTGCTGGACACACTTATCTTCCCTTTCATTTAAGCTCTGTTGCTAGAACACCTATTTTGTAGTTAGGTCTATATTTATATGTGTCAAACGCTAATACTTTTATAGTATAGACTGTTCATGGAATTGCTTTATCGATGCATTTTCAAGAAACAATGATTCTTTTTGACAACAATGTTTGAGGTGCCAGTAGTGTTGGGTGAAGTGATGGTTTGCTTGGCCCAAGGTGGGTGATTATTACATCTGTGAATGACACTAATGTCAACACAGACATTTTAGGAATGGTAGAGGAATAGGGAGGGTGTGGACTCTACAGAAGCCAGCGTGGACTTCCTAAAGTATGGTTTCTGAGTGATGCCTTGATTGACTGCCATCTGAGTGCTTAATGGGCATTCCATTCCTAATGGATATCTGTGGAACAAAGATTACTGTCTTATACATATAACAAAGGAATTGAGGATCAGAGTTTGTTACATGACCAAGGACACACAGATAATGTTTCCAAAAAATGCCATATTGATCTTTGGAGGGATGGGAAATCTTCATCCCCCAAGCCCTCAGGGAACAGGGTTTATCCAGGAAAGTGAAGAGGCTCAAATGAGAAGCACCACCATCACACTGACTATGTAGTTTCTATTACTGGTGATGCTAATTTGGGAAATAAAACCACTCAAACAAAGAATTCTATATTGCAAACTTTCAAGGTGGTGTAGTGAATAAAAATACAGTAAAAGAGTCAAATCTCTGTTCTTTTTGAAAAGACAATCTGTTTGACACAATTTCACACATGTATGCAAGGCACACTGACCACTCTCACTTCTGAGCTGTCTGCCCTGGCCACCTAATCCTCCACAGAAATCACTCTTTCATGTTGATGTCTGTTCATTTTGTGTTGTGACCCACTGATATTAACCAGGGCTCACAGCTTCACAACCATGGATTTAGAGCTATTGGGCAGACCCACCTCAACAACATGAAGTTATTAGCTCTTAAGCAGATTGGCAAAAATATCTATGAATTAGAATGTGCGATGAAAAGTCATTTATGAACAGTTCCTAGGTGACCCAGGAAATATCTACAAAGGCACTGTTTGTAGCAGCATAAATTATTCTAGACTATATTTAATCACAAAGGCTGGACATCCTTGTCTCTAGACATCAAATGACTCTTAGATGAAAGATTGAACATTAGGAAAATTTTAAGCACAGAAAAAGATATTGGATGGTGATCCTGGGAATGAACCTGAGGAAAGCAAAAGTTTACCATGTTACAATGTTTTGTAACAATAACCCAAGACTGGTACTGTAGCACATGCCTGTAATCCCAGCCCTGGGAAACTGAATCAGGACGATTGTGAATTTGAGGTCATCTTGAATGGCATAGTGAATTTCAAGCCAGCCCATGCTACAAAGCAACCCTTTCTCAAAAACAAAGGAATAAACAACAACAACAACAACAAAACCAAGTAAATAACTGAGTTTTAAAAACTTAAGATTATTATTTAAAGTTGTTTGAAAAATTATTAGTTTATCTACTTTGACTTCCCCTTCTCATTATTTTTAATAGCTCTTTATAACATGTTTTGACCATATTTACTCCATTTCCAATATCCCCTAGCCTCACCTTCCCTACCCATCCAGCTTTGGTAATTTCTCTTTTTAACCCATCAAGTCCAATTCATGTATATATATGCATATATGTGTGTCCTTCCATTGAACATAATGGACCTACCAGGTACAACACTCTTAAAGAAAACTGACTTAACCTCTTCTAGCATCTATTGATTATTTCTCAGCCAAGAATGGGATTTCATGTCTACCTTCCCTCTAAATGCTGGGACTTGGTCTAGCTTAAGCTTGCACGGACTTCTGCATACTGTCATAACTGCTATACATTCATAAGTGCAGGTGCCCTGTTTTGTCTGGAAGACACTGTTTTCTTGTATTCATTTACCATCTCAGGCTCTTACAGCCATGCCAACCCCTTTCACAATGAACCTTGTTCCTTGGGAAGAGAAAGAATGTGATGTAGATGTCCCATCTAGGGTTCATCAATCTCCAGCCTCTTTTTCTCTGCGCCTTGGCCAGTTGTGCAACTCTGTTAATAACCACTTACTGCAAATAGAAGCTTCTGTGATGAGGGGGCGAGAGGTTTGCTAGTCTATGGGTATAACAATAAGTCATTATGAGTTAGTTGAATATTATGTGCATTTAGCATAATAATAGTTATTTCCCTAGTTCATTTGATCTGTCTAGCCATAAGTTTTTGACACAATAATAGTGCCAGGTATTAGTTTCTCTTGTGGAACTGGGCTTAAATCCAATCAAAAAGTGGTTGATTACTCCCATGATATTTGAGCCACTATTGCACTAATGGACATGTCTTGCTAGGCCAGTTATTATTATTGTTCAAAAGGTTCACAGTTGGATGAAGTTGATGATTTCTTTCCCCCTCTAGTATATGCACAGCACCTTCCAACACTATGAAAGCTACCTAGTAGGGATGACGCTTAATATTTGCATGTTCTGTGAAACAAGTATCTTTAGCAGTAGGATCTCACCATCAAGCTCTGGAAGAGAACCAAGAGCATTGAAAATGTAGCCTGAAATATCTGGGGGACTGTGAGACCTCACTGGCCAACAACTCTAAAGGGACTGAATTCTTCTTTTAAGGAAAGATAGTTCACTGAAGTTCTTAGGATAGTAACAAAGTTGTTGAGAAGAAAGTGTCAGCTGACCAGATAAGTTTCAAGAGCACAGTTTGATTCATGAATATCAATGTAGCCATGAGTGAACCTATACTGAGCCTCAGGCTGCAATCATTCTGTTGTTTCTGCTCCTAGTCATCAGTGGGGAGTAAGAATAAATGACATCTAACTTTACTTACAAAGAAGTTGAGTTTCACCCCTACCCAGCTTCAGTTTAGAAGTTCATTATACAGATCCAGACTAAGTCAATGTCCAGGGACACATTTTGTTATCTGGAACTCCTGTAACTATCTAAATAAATTTAGAATTTATTAAACAAAGACACTATATGTGGGTGTGGGAAGTGGCATAATATTCATTGTAAACAATGCAAAGATGAATAAAAGTAATGACTTTCAATAGCTTGTGTGAGTGAATATGTATGAGATATACTGGATAGTCTAAGCTGTTTTCCAAAAAGATTTTATTTACAAAAAAAGCAACTAGAGAAATTTAAATATCTACAACATTCTGTCTATAGTGTAGAACATTTAATACACTCCCTATCAGATCCCTCCTTTTTTTCCTGCCCTTATCTGGGATTCTTTTTCCTACTAGGTTTAGTTGCTATCAACTACTGTACAGATAACTGGTCACGTGGCTTTCAGACACTGCTTGGTGGAGCTTGTATTTTTGTCTTTTTTGACTTACTCCTTCATATTGCTGTATCACTAGGCAACTGACTAAGGAAAGTATGTTCATGATTTCTCAAATTCCTTGCTTATCTGAAATACCATCATTCTCTATACACTATATAATTGTTATTTAGCTAAATGTTGGATTTCGAAGTGACTTGGGTGTTTTTCCTATTGCTGTGATAAAATATCTTGACAAAAGCCATGTAAAGGAGGAAGAGTTTACTTTGGATCACAGTTCAACATCAAAATTCCATCAGATCAGAAAAGTCAAGGTGGTAGGAGCTTGAAGCAGCTGGTGACCTCACATCCGCAGAGACAACTAGTGACGTCATAACCACAGTCAGGAGCAGACAGCAATGACTGCTTTCTGCTACTCAGTTCCCTTTCTCCATTTAAAAAATCCAGGATCTCCTGCACAAGTAATGGTATCACCTACAATAAAGACAAGTCTACCCATACCACTTAAAGAAAGAAAGATAACCCCCCACAGCATGCCCAGAGGTCTATTTGCAGGAGATTGTAAATTCTGTCAACTTGACAATTAACACCAACTATTGCAGAGGTTGGATATTGCTTTTTCTTGGAACTCTGAGACCACTGTTCCATTGTCCTTTGACTCTTACATTATTAAAAGGAAATTTGCTGTTAGCCCAAAGTCATGTTTTATATTTATTTTTCCTCTTGGGCCATTTTAGAGAGCTATTTTTACTACTGAAGTTGTAAACTAATGTGTCTCTGGGTTGATCATTTTACTCAGATTTCCCTCCACTCAGGAGGACATTTAATTGAAAGCCAGCATTCCTTTCTTACCAGAAAATCTATTTTTAATTACTTGACAATTTCATCCTTTATCTTTTGGTACTTCTATTAGCAGAAAATGAAACTTACTTGATTGTTGTTTTATCGTTCTTTTTTTTTTTTTTCGAGACAGGATTTCTCTGTGTAGCTTTGCGCCTTTCCTGGAACTCGCTTTGTAGACCAGGCTGGCCTCGAACTCACAGAGATCCGCCTGGCTCTGCCTCCTGAGTGCTGGGATTAAAGGCGTGCGCCACCACCACCCGGCTATGTTTTATCGTTCTTGTGAGTTATCTAATAAAAGTTCCAGCCTCTGTCTGTGCCCAGGATGGTCTCCACAATATGAACTTTCACATGTCTACATTGTTAATGTAGCATCTTTCTAGTATCTAAGGGTCATTTGGGTTTCTTTAACTCCAGGTTTGATAGCAGCCCCCTACTCTCATAAGGCTGTGATAGTTTTCAAGTACTCTGTGAAGATACTAAATATCCTGTGAGTAACTTCCAGCGAATTCTCTGCTCCACTGCTGCTGTGGTTTTCTTCGTGTTCTTTTCTTGTTAATTATATTTGTTGACCATTTCATACATGTACGTAATGCACACAGACCACTCTCATTTCTCATCCTCTTTGATATCCCTGTTACCTCTGTCTACCATTCTGTACAAATATCTTTCTCATGTTTATGTCTATTCCTTTTGTTTTGTGTTTCACTGAGTTTAGCCAAGATTGTCTATACAACTGTGGAAAAGGAATTATTATCTCTAGTTATGTACTTTCCATTTTAATAAAAATTCCTTCATTTATTTTTAAATCAGTGTATGTTTCATTGAAGAACTTCCTCAGACTTTCAAATACTTAAGAAAACGTTCTCATAAAACAAAATCAAATGATATCAGTTACTTTACTCAAAATGACAGGTAGAAATGCTGAAGTGAATGAGGAAAAGCCCATGGGGCTTCAACCCCTACACAAAGAACTGTGGGCAACTGGGAAAAGCTGAGAGTGGGAGAGATGGGAGGGAAGAGCACATCAATCGGTTGTCCTGTGCCAAATGCTCAGCCCTGATAACACACATACAAGTCACATTATGTGGAGTGAGCAGGTTATAATTAGGAAAATATGTGCATATACACATGTGTGCAATAACAATTAGTGAAAAAGAGGATTTGGAGGAGAGTGAGGAGGGGTATATGAAAGGGTTTGGAAGGAGGAAAGGGAAGGAAGCAATGTAATTGTATGATTATAATCTCAAAAATTTAAAAGCAGAGTAATATCAAAAGAGAGAGATATATAGAGAAAGAAAAGAATAAGCTTAACTCTGCCACTTTCCTACCAGAGGAGAAGGGAACCCCTTCCCAACACACGAAACAAAACAAAACAAAAATAAGAGCAAATGAAAATTATGCAGTCTGTTAATGGCATTTTTAAAGCTAACATATGAAGAAGACTATAAACAACCCACACGTACTTTCACTTCTATATGTTGTGTACTCTCTTTATGTTCTTAATCTTGCTTCTTTCAGGCTCTTCTCCACTGACTGGTGAACCTTGGTGCCTTGCTCATCACTGTACAATTAATCAATTGAGAAATAAATGGGGAACTGGACTTACATGGGTAGACTGCCTCACCTGACACATGTGGAGCATTGTCTTAGGCATTGATCTACTACTGTGAAGAGACACTATGACTACAGCAACTTGTATAAGGTAAAGCATTTACTTAGGGCTTACTTACAGGTTCAGAGGTTTAGTCCATTATCAGCATAATGGGAAGCAGGGTGGCATGCAGGAAGATATGGTTCTGGAGAGATATCTCAGTGTTCTGCATCTGGATCTGCAAGCAGCTGGAAAGAAAGAGAGAAACCCTGGGCCTGGCTTGAACACTTGAAACCTCAAAGCCCACACTCAGTGACATGCTTCCTCTAACAAGGCCACACCTAGTTCAACAAGACCACCCCTTCTAATAGTGCCACTCTTTGGTGACCAAGCATTCAAATCTATGAGGCTATGGGGATTGTTCCTATTCAAACCACCGGGGCATGGATATAGCCATTACTGTAGCAGTAAGAAAAAATAAGCATGCCAAAGTGTGACATCTTCTCCTATGTTGAAACACACATGTTTGTCATTACAAATCTCATCTTACAACTCTATAGGTCTCTTTGGGAAAAAAAAGGTGTGTGTGTGGTGGGGGAGGCAGAAACTGAAATGTAAGAGATATAATTAAAAGAGTGTGGTGTGCTGGTATCCTATGTACAGGATGAAGTTTGGAGGCTTATTGTGTACAGAACAACAGACCACTGCTGGCTAAGTATCCTGTCTGCATCCAGGCAGTTCATGACCAGTTCTTTGATAATTCCTATTTTAAGTCCAAGATGTTCAAGGGCTTCCCCTCACCAGGGAGCATCAAATGTCATCACTCTTCTATCTGTTCTCCAGTTTCCAGCTATTTCATGAAATTCCCATGTACAAATAGCCCTCCCCCCATTATACTCATCATTTCTTTCAAAGCAAATTCTTCTATTCCTACGTTAAGTTTTGGAGAATGTCATTAAAAATACGTTAAAATACTCCTTCTCACTGTGAGTACCCATATGGGAACCCTAATGTGGTGGTATTATGTTCCCCAAAATATTGTGTACCCTAATAAACTTATCTGGGATCAGAGACTGAACAGCCACAATATTAAACATAGAGGATAGGCAGTGGTAGCACACGCCCTTAATCCTAGCATTCCAGAGGCAGAAATCCATCTGTTCAAGGCCACATTGGAAACAGCCAGACATGGTGACACACGCCTTTAATCCCACGAAGTGAGCCTTTAAACCCAGGGAGTGATGGCAAAAACAGAGATATATAAGGCGTGAAGAACAGAAACTAGAAGCATTTGGCTGGTTAAGCATTTGGCTGGTTAAGTTTTCAGGCTTTGGAGCAGCACAGTTCAGCTGAGACCCATTTGGATGAGGACTCAGAAGCTTCCAGTCTGAGGAAATAGGATCAGCTGAGAAACTAGCAAGGTGAGAAAGCTGTGGCCTGTTCTGTCTCTCTGATCTTCCAGCATACACCCCAATACCTGGCTCAGGTTTGTTTTATTAATAAGAACTTTTAAGATTCATGCTACACCCTAATTAGCATTTTGTCATTGAAGGTGATAGTTTAGTATCTCATGATCCAAAAGTGTTCTTTTCCTGTCCTTTTAATGTTTGATAAATATTTGGAATAATTAGCTTGTAATATATGTAGAAAAATGGCATCTCATGAGTTGTCTAAAAAGTACAAATTCTCAGGCAAGTTAAGATTATTCTGAAATTAGGAACTATCAAGCTTATTCTGACTCTTGATATTCTTGTTGGATAAGTGTCTTGCAGAAAGCAGATTATCTTAACTGTTAACTCTGACTTATGTAGTGGGTATTCGCTTCACTTATGACTTTGGGCTACCTGGCCCCATAGAGGCGGTGCTTCTTCTTCTTCTTTTTTTTTTTCATTTTTCTATATTAAGAAATTTTCTACTCACTCCACATACCACCCACAGATCCCCCCTCCTCCCTCTTCCCACCCCTCCCCAGCCCTCTTTCCCAAGCCACCCTGCATCCCCACATCCCCCAAATCGAGGTCTCCCATGGGGAGTCAGCAGAGCCCAGCACACTGAGCCTAGGCAGGTCCAAGCTCCTTCCCACTACACCAAGGCTGTGCAAGGTGTCACACCACAGGCACCGGATTCCCAGAAGTCTGCCCATAGACCAGGGACAGATCTCGATCCCCCTGCCTGGGTGCCCCCCAAACAGTTCGAGCCAAACAACCGTCTTCCATATCTAGAGGGCCTAGTCCAGTCCCATGGGGGCTCCACAGCCAACAGTCCACAGTTCATGGGTTTCCACTAGTGTGGCTGGTCATCTCTGCATGTCCTCCCATCGTGATCTCGACGTCCCTCGCCTGCAGAATCCCTCCTCTCTTTCTCATCGATTGGATTCCCGGAGCTCAGTCTGGTGCCTGGCCGTGGATTGCTGCATCTGAGAGGAGGTGCTTCTTGTCTGCCTATGTGACCTCTTAAAGGGGAAGAGAGGGGGATTGTGCTCTCTCCTGGGTTGTGGAGACTGAGTCAGGTGGCAGGAAGCGGTGTGTCAATCCCCATCATGCCCGGACAAAGCAGAAGGACTCTGCAACTGGATCTACCTTATCCTGTACCAGTGAGTTTGTATTTCCATAGCACCCATTAATAAAATGATATATATTCTTATATACACCCGTTTGGTTCATGATTCAAGTGCCACCCAATGTTTGTGGCTAACCCAGTGGCTCCCTAATGGGCAGTGGCAAGTTGGCTTGCCTGCTGCCTGATTCAGGTCTAAATTCCATCTTCTTATATACACCCTTTTGGTTCACGGTTCAAACTTACTTCTCTCTTGTGGTTCCAAATAGATCCCAACAGTATCTCAAACACGGAAAGTAAATGGATTGTTTCAGTCTCTTGTTTTTAACTGACGTCATAGAATATTGACAGCACTTTTCCCTTGGGAAAATCACAATATACTTAAAACAATACCAGCAGTTTTATCTTAGCTCCTAACTCTCACTAAGTCAGATTTCAGTGAAAAAAAAGTGTTTTTTTTTTTTTTAAAAGCTGGATGTGGCATGACTAAACTTATGATCTGGCATAAATGTCCAACTTTTCCTTTTGTACTTACCAGCATAAAGCATATACAAACGTCATTGTTTTCTTTTTAAAATTTTATCTGCAGGTTTGAGCCACTTATCTCAGTTTTTAACACAAAAGAAAGGACCAAGAAATGAGAGCATTTCCAAGGTAGAATAGTTTTGTAATCCCAACCTTTTTTGTTCGAAGGGAATATAATTTTATCTTTCCATTGGAGGTTATTGAAGTTATAAAGTTTGGGGCTGGAGGGATGGCTCAACAGTCAAGAGTACTGGCCACTGGCCGCTCTTCCAGAGGACCTGGATTTGATTCAGAGTCCACATGGCAGTTCACACCCATTGGTAATTTCAGTTTTGGGGAATCCAATGCCCTCTTCTAACCTCCATGGGCATTGTATGAACATAGTGCACAGAGAAGCATGCAGGGAAAACACACACACACACACACACACACACACACACACACACACACACAC
>CABHPR010145341.1:31129-48701 GCA_902168415.1 Peromyscus melanophrys
ACACACACACACACACACACACACACACACACACACACACACACACTCATACTCACACACACAGACACATACAGACACACACACTATTTTAATGTTATGAATTTTAGTTTGAGTTCATAAACTTACTATATTCTCCATTTTTATGGTGTTGGTGTGCTTTTTGGAAATAACTCGTTTTGGCTACTTTTGCATTCCTGTGACCGCAATGCCTGAGAGAACAGCTTCCAGGTGGAAGAGTTTATTCAGCTCCCAGTTTGAGAACTGTCAGACAACGGTCCATGGCCTCTGGCTCTTGGGCAGAGCATCATGGTAGCAGGAGCCTTTGAAAGAGGAGGATGTTTCCTCATGGAGGACAGGAAGAAGAGAGTGATCTTTGAAGACATGACCCCAGTGAGCTGCTTCCTCCAGAGATGACCTACTTCCTGAAGTTTCCACAGCCCCCTAAGGTAACAGCCTTGTCTTGAAACTATGAGAGTTATTATTGATTATCTATTGACAAGATCTAGAATCATCCATAGGACAAGTTTCTGGACATACATGTGAGGGATTGCCTAGTTTAGGTTAACCTCTTGGACATGCTTGTGAGCACCTTGAATATTGGAGACACTTTCCTGAGACAGTCCAGCTACACAGAGGGCTAGGGGATAGGTTTAGTCCTTTTGCCTGCTTGCCTTAATGTTTTATTTGTAAGTTAGTCTATTTCAGTGGTTCTCAACCTTCCTAATGCTGCAGCCCTTTAATACAGCTCCTTATGTTGTCATGACCCCCAACCATATAATTATTTCATTGCTATTCCATAACTGTGATTATGCTACTGTTATGAACTGTAATGTAAATATGTGATATGCAGGAAATCTGATATGTGACTCCTGTGGGGGTCTTGACCCACAGGTTGAGATCCAATGATCTATTCAGTTTCTCCCTCATCCACTAGCAATGCCGCTGCTGTGGATTTTCTGCTGATGTGGATCCCAGCATCTTCAGTCTTACAGCACGGATTGAAGATCAGCGACTGTCCAGCCTTCCACACTAGACTGAGACTACCAGGGTTTCCAGCTTCAGGGACTGAGCAGATACCAGTTTCTCAGCTTCTCCAGTATGAGGACAGCCATTGTTTGAGTACCCAGACTGTATCATATAAGCCAGCTTAATAAATATATTTAATATAAGTACAGTCTATCTGATATACATACTTTTAATATATGTTCATTCTAGTGGTTTTGTTTCTCTAGAGAACTCCTAGAAATATTAGGAAATTTACAGAAGAGATCAATAATTATTCATAGTTGACAGGTGATCAATTAATAAAATTAAATTACTCCAAATTATCTTCATTAGAGCCACTTGACAGAAATATTTTCAAGATCTATTTCAAACTCCTAAGCTAGCAGAACAATGTAAATGATGTAACATGAATCTTAAAAGGTTTTATTAATAAAAAAAAAAACCCCAGAGCCAGATAGTGGGGTGAAAGCTGAGAGATCAGAGGGACAGAACAAGCCACAGCCACAAGTTCTTATTGCTAGAAAATCCTCAGTCCAAGACAGAGCTACTTCCTGTAAACTCATATCTATATACTTTTCTGTGCCCTGCCATCTTATTTCCTCTCTCCGTCCAGCTACACCACTTCCTCTTCCTGCCTAGCTCTTGTCTGTCTGTATAGACCTCCAGACGTCTATGGTTAACTAGTACTGTATAGTGGTATTCTATTTGTACTGAAATGTGATTTTATTTGTATGTTAATAAATAAAGTTGCCTAGGGGTCAGAGCTATTAGCAAGCCATAGCAAAAGCCAGGGCGGTGGTGGTGCACGCCTTTAATCCCAGCACTTGGTAAGCAGAACTAGGTAGATCTCTGTATGTTCAAGGATACAGCCAGCATTGGAGACACACGCCCTTAATCTCAATACCAACCATAGAAGACTTGGAGGTCTGTACAGAGAGGCAGTGACGAGGCAGTCACGTAGTTGGGTTTACAACCAATGAGAAGGCAGAACAGAACTCTTATTTAAAGGCGAACGCACAGGAAGTAGTCCTTTTCGGAGAGGTCTCTTGGCGGGAGAGGCTAGCTGGTGGAAAAGCGGGTAAGACTCTTAGCTCTGACCTCTTTGGCTTTCATCTTTACATTGGCTCTGTGTCTCTTATTTAATAAGGCGGTTGGTTACATCTACAGTACTGGGATTAAAGGCATGTGCCACCACGCCTGGCTCTGTTCCCAGTGTGGCCCTGAACTCACAGAGATCCAGATGATCTCTGCCTCCCAAGTGCTAGGATTAAACGTGTGTGCTAACACTGCTTGGCCTCTACATTTAATATAGTGGCTGGCTTTTTTCTCTGATCTCCAGGCATGCCCTATTTATTAGAGCACAAATAAAATATAATCACAAAACACATTTTTAATTCCAATGTAACATAAAGGTGTCTTTTGACGGTTTAGTAGGTATGAAGTTTATTTACTGAACCATCACATGACAAAATGATATAAAAGAAAGCAGAGTTGCTTATTTTCTTTCTTGTTGGTAGTTTGCTTCTGGAAGAGCAGCACTCATTTATCTTTTTAATAGATTTTGTAGCAGCCATTATTGTACATTTTCTCCAGCTTGGTTGCTTCTTCGTGCAATTTACTCTCTTCTTTGTTTTTGTTGTTTTGTTTTGTTTTTAATGAAAGATTTAGTTGACAGGCTCACTTAATGCAATACATTTAAAAAGAAATCACTATATAATTCAAACCTCAGAATTTTATACAAATACCAAGACCAAGATCCTAAAGTATTAGTATTAGTCTTCAAAATTTTTTGGAAACTTAAAATAAAAAGGAAGAAAGAAGCTTAGGCTTGGCCTCTTACTGATTATCAGATAAAATAAGGGTTAACAAACATGTCAAATAGTTCACTTTTAATTTTGGACACAGATTCTACATAGAGCTTTACCCCCCCAGAAACATGTCTTTCAGCATGCATCCATACTATGTTTAATATAATGTACTACAAAAGCAACATGTAACATAATTCAGTTGCTTTAGCCTACATACACTTGCTGCTTAAGTGCATCCTACAATAGCACTAGAGAAAACCTAGGAGTGCTTTAACAGTTATAGGTCACTCGACTTCACTGTTACATCATAGATGACTACTTTATTCAAAATATTAAAACTGAAGTCATTTAAGGAGCCTGGTCTTCACACAGACCATAAGCATAAATTAAAAAGCAAAATTGCGAAGCCTCAGCCACCCAAACCAAGCTGGCTTGCAAAGCATTACTTATGCCTGCTTCTGCTATGGAATCTAAGAAGAGTTCTACATATCTGGGTTTCTGGGTTGCACATTTGCTTTACCTTTTGGTATAGGTGCAACAGCACCTTCATCCGTTGCCAACATCTGCTTCACCAGGCACTCTGCCATCAGGTCTAATCTCAGTATGTACCTTCTCAGGACTCAGTGGTCTCAAAAAGTTGTAAATATCATTTTTTGTAGCTTGGTAGTTGCATGTGTACAGTGTCCCGGTGTGCTTTGGTAAGTAGAGCCCATCTTCAATATCTGGGATCAGACGTTCCTGAAAAACAATAATTGAAGTATCTTCTAAATCTATTTGAGACATACCCATAGCTACCATTACAGCTATTACAATTATAATACTCATCATAATCTCCATAGCTTCCACCATGAGCACGCTGCTTCATCCTCCCCAAACTATCTACACTACCAATACTGTTACACACTGCCAATTCTGTCTCTCACAGTAACCTGGCCACTGTTGGCCATAGGGTTTCATGATGGGTAAAAACTTGTCCTAACTTCAGCTTGACTGCCCTTCAGTATTTCAGTATACCCATGTCCTTCATTTTCTGTGTGTTCCTTTACAGCATTTTTTATGTTTCCTGTAGCAGCAGGCAGCACAAGGGACTTCCTTGTACTCCTGCCCCAGAAATCCACCAACAATGCTATCCCATTTGCCATGATTTCCAACCCGGATAAGACCTCAGCAGCTTCATTGCTGTATCAAGAGGGAAAGCCTGTGAGCAAAAAAAGCCACCATTCACCCTGTCAGGATTGTTTGGACATTATACCTGAACACCCAGTATATTTAAATGCTATTTGTCTTAAACATTTTCTCACACATATCTGTGACCCATATTTTCCTTTTTTTCAAGGACAATTTGACTGAGTCAAGTTTGATAAAAGCTTTGCCATTGAGTCTTCCTTTTTGTGATATAGATGAGATAAATTCCTACAGCCGCACTCTGAATTTCATTCAGGAAAAAAAAATTGCACTTCATTGGTTGAATGTGCAGAGGGAAAGCCCTGGACATTTACCAGAGAGACCTCTCCCCCATCAGCATCCAATATTATCACTTCTTTCTGGGTCCCAGATTCTAAAGATTCCACAAAAAGCTCCAGCATGGATGAAGAGAAATAGCTCCTTCATTACTACAAACTGGTCTTGTATTATGCATCAATTATTTTATGATTTCTGACTTTTATGCACTTCAAATGTATTTTTAAAATAATCATAGAATAGTTAATAGGACATAGATGGTAGGTAGCTGATCTATGATAGACAACAGATAATAGACAGACAGACAGATAGATGATAGATAACAAATAACCTTTCTCAGTGAAGAATATAAGTCTCCTGATAAGGGTCACTAGCATGGAGATTTTCACCTAAAACCACAAAATGGGATGCCACTCACACATTTCTAACAGGACAGGAAGTTGTGTTGTTAATGGATCTGACAACTGTACTATAATACTTTGTTGTTTCAGACAGCGTAACTTTGCAGCATGTATTGCTCACAGATGCTGCTCAAGTTTCTTCCCTGAGCACAGCATTTGCATTTGTCCCTCTGTGCCACGCATGGACAGAGGGAGCCACCAGTGTCTGCTCTGTTAGTGGACTGCTTTCATCCTTTTGCGTTGTCACTTCTATGATCTTCAACATGTGGAGTGAGAGCTAGTGACAAACCACAGAAAATTTAGAGATGCTCATGGAGTAAGTGTGTCTGTAAACTTCCATCTTTTTCTGGGATGATCTATTTCTTCCACAGCGCACCAGTAGTAACCAACTCAATTAATCACATTTTTTGCTCAATTAATCACATTTTTTTTAGTCTAAGAAGATAAAACTTACTCAAGCCAAAAGCCTGCTACACGAATCTAGTGTAACATTTCAAATTCCGTTTTACCTCTGTGGCTCTGTGTTCTCAGTACAACTAACCATTGATTCCTTTCATTAGAACTACAACTTGATCTATATCAGCCTAGGGCAATGCTAATCATGGGTCAGGCATTCACACTACAGCAGTGAGCTGGTACACACTATTTGAATCTAAACTTTATACACAATGTTCTGGTTGATAGTCATTGAACTTGAAATTCAGTTGTATAATCATCACATTATCAACTATGTGTTACAGTGAATTTTCTAGCTGCTTAATAATGTTACACAATGAAAATACATCTCTTTGACATAACTGAAAATTACCATTACTCTTTAACTTTTACACTATCATTCTAAAAGAATTTTATTTAGTCTGAGAGATAATTTCTTCTTGTAAGGGCTAGATCATAACAAAATATATTTCAACATTCATCTACTTTAAGTTTAGGGCCCTGAAGCCAGAGTAAATAATAGGAAATTTTTGCTTTGAATAGTGGTTAGTAATGTAAAATTGTCACTGTTTTCAGCAAACAAGAAATATACATACAATATTTATTTTTACATAGTGAAAAACCATTTGAAAGAATTGTTCCCACATAAAACTAGGTATGTTATCACATGCTTGCATTAATGATCAGAGAATATCACGTGTCAAGTATGATAGTATTTGAATCGTGACTTCCTAGGATTTGCTATGTGAATAACTGAAGCACATATCTATTCTTGTGGTTCCAACATATATTTTATACTTGAAACCATAGTCTTCAGAATATTCTTGGAAAATTAGGAGAGAAATTACCTAAAGTAGTATACAAAAAGAGTAACAAATACTCATTTTTTATGAGCCTATAACATGACATTGAATATGCACCCTCACTAGCTGATCCAATTATTATGTTTGTAAAATTTAGTAGCATAAACAACTATTTATTATGCTCACAAATCATGCTATCAAAAATTGAATCACAACACAATGATAATAGCTCACCTTTGTTCCTTGACATGTAGGGTCTCAGCTGGGAGGGTCAAGAGCCTAGAAACTGGTATCTGAAGGTATGTCTGGAAACTGACACAGGCTGGTGGCTGAGTCCTTGTCTGGTGTTGACAATTAACTCGTGCAATAAATCCTGTCATGTGCCATAGGTTTCATGATATTGTGGCTGGGGCTTACAGGCCACCTTCAAAACCCAGGAGAAACCATGCAAAAATGTGTCCTGCTGTGCCTTAGAATTCTTTCAGCACCAGGTCTGCACATTCTCCTGTCCAGGAAGCCATGACTTTATCCAACTTAAGGAAAATGGGTACTGCCCTTGATGCTGAACCAGCAAGACTTAGGACAAAAGAAGAAAAAGAAAAAAAAAAAAGAAAAGAAAAAGAAAGAGAAAGTTTCATGACCACTATGGACATTGTAATTTGTCATTTCCATTTAATGAATGCATGATGTCTCAAGATAGTGGAAGTATATCTAGTAAAACATGACCAGACTGGCATGGATTTCCCTAATCGGAAACACCAGCCTTCAAGCCTGGGCTACCACTGCACTCTTGGTGGGATTTTCTGCATGTGGTAGTTTCTGCATGGGTTTCTTGTATACATCCTCGAGTTATATCTTTTCATATAAACACTACCAAGCTGCTACAAGATGATGGTAAGATAGCTTGTTATTCACCCTGACATACTATCACAGAATTGCTGTTCTGAGCTCCAGTGTTAAATTGCACTAAGAAGAAGATTAACAATGGTTTGCCCATAACAGATATTTTACAGTGAGAAAAAAAATACAATACTAAGTATAGGATGTTGCAGGATATTGATCACATTGTGAACTCTGAGAGTTTGTTATTTACTGGAAAAACCTGTTTCTAGTTGTGGTGTGGTTCAGCCCCAGCACACACCTTTAATCCAAGAGCTTTCTGCTTGAATACCATAAACAGGATTAAATAAAATCAACCACAGGTCAAGAGGCACAGCAAACGACCAGTTCACAGGGAGTGGACATAAGATTATTAAGAAAAATAACCACAGAGAGTAAGAGGGAGGAAAGATAGATGCAAAGAAGTAGAAGAGGAGGGACTTTCAGTTTGGGGAGGTTGGTTGGAGATGACATAGGAGGAGGGAGTCTTCCTGGGACATTGGTGAAGGAGAAAGGTGAACTGAGTGCTTTCTCTGCCTCTCTGAGCTAGCAAGCTTTCACCCCAGCATCTGGCTCCTGAGTCTTTATTGGAAAAATTGAACGACTGAGATTTTGTTAAAAACAACAATAGGGTATAGTCTGTTTCAAAACATGTCTAAAATGAAGGGTTGTCTAAGAAATGCAAAATGAAATCTGAATTTGATCAGGATTAGAAAACAGGTTTGGGCCCTGAGAAGAAAAACAAACATGGTGTTGGTTTTAATGTAAATAATAAACAATAATAACAAATTCAAGAAAAAAATGTTTAAATCCATTCCTGTTTGATTGATGAAATTTTAAAAATTCAAGTAACAATGTATTTAGTAAATTAAAATATTTCATGATTTTTTTTATTTTTTGATCCACATTTGATCATATATACATATAAATATATAGATATATACTCCCACATTTTTCTTCAAATCAAGCTAATTTACAGAGAGGAAGCAAATAAAAACACAGAAGATCTACATGTTGACTTTCTCAAACATAACACACCTGCTACCCTAGAGAAACACAAAACCTATACTAGAAGAGTGTTTTCTAAATGCTATTTATTATATTTATTCTCTTTTCTATTATTATAGCTAAGATTATTTGTGCAAAATAAGAAAGAAAACATCAAGTCTTATGAGCAAATATAAATTAATTTTTCGATTAAATTATTTAAATATAGCACTCAGATTGTAGAATTCCTAAGTATTTACTTTTCAGTACCATAGCCTTAGAAAATACAATGTTTTCTCTCATTGGAATGGGCTGGTCTTCAATTCTGATTTAATTTATCTCCACCTGCTTAAAATGAAATGTACTAATGTTTCAGGAGATGTTTCAGCTTCCTCATTAAAACTCTGCCTACACCTTCTCTCCTCTCTCATGTGAAAGATGAAGGTAAGTGGGCCAACAGAATAGTCACTGTGCTCAAAATGTCCGTCACAGGCATATTGGAGCTTTTTTTCATACTGGATTAAGCTGCTCCTGCTTCATTTTCTCTTAGTACAAGTTAACCTTCTCAGCTCTCTGCATGACTCAGCATAAATGTGTCACATGACATCACGTTTTCCATCTTTATGATGCTTTTCATAGTGCCAAACCATCACTGCATTCTGAGTCCACTGTAGTTTGTAACTAGGAACATGAAACACTTTTAATTTCTGTGAGCTTTGATTTTTATTATGCCAATATAATGTTAGTCCCAATATAACTGATGATGTTGAAACCCATGGTCTCTAATTGGTAGTGCTGATTTCAAGACTTCATGCATTTACCCTCTAAATGCTAGCTAGCTGGTTTTAGCGTATTCTCTTTGATTTTGGCTTTATCTCTATTTTGTAGGGCACTACTGTGTTGCTTGCCTTCAGTCCCTCTATCTCAGTGTTGCTTTGGCCTTGTGTCCTAAATTATGTTGTAATTGCTTAAAATTCTCTATTGACATGTCAATGGGATAAAATAAACAATAAAATGCCAACATCTAAATATTCTTTCCTAGTCGTTCAACAGAAAACCACTTTTCATAAAAATTTCTGTCTTTCCTTCCCCTTTTCTCCTCCCCTGCCTTCCTCCTTCCCTGCCTTATTTCTTTTAATATTTTATTTATTCACAAAAGAGCTATTATGTATTAGGAACTTTTCTGGGCTCTGGAATTCACTCATGAGTAAAAAGAGCTATCTTTTGGCTGTATAAGACAATGAAGCAAAATAGACTTGTATCTAATAGTCACTGCTAATACATGTTTCACTGCAAAAACGTCACGCGCAGCAAAGTCACACACTGTACGCTGAGGATGTGGGATGAGGGCATTTGACCTCGACAGAGGAAGGTGTAGATTATTCTAGTACTTGGCACAATGTATAGAGTGAGAAACTGTTAGGTGGCAGTTCACGCAGTTCATGGGTCTACTATACTATGCTAGTTCTTAGGAAAAATAGAAAACAACACATTTATTTACCAGTCAATTATCCAAGTTAGGGTAATGGAAATGAGTCCAGAGCTCTTTGGAGGTGATCATAGTCAGCTGAGCTGAGGTGGGAGGACCCAACTGCAGTAGTTCGGAGACTAGCAAAGAACACCTTTAGCTGAAGGGAGAGGACATAGCACTTTGGTCCACCCTATAGTAAGGACTATTTCCTCCCCCGACCCCCATCAGCCTTATTTTGTCCTACTGGCTAGGCCTGGCTTTCATTTCTCATGGCATTGACTCTTTAGCTGGGAAGTTAAATATTATTTAGCAAAGAGTCTTTGTTATCCTATGATATGCATGCATGCTTCATGTTACTTAAACTGTGTGTGATGGGAAGCAGAGTCTATTTTTCTAAATTTCAAGTGAATTATAAATAATAACCAACTTGAAAATGCAAGAACAAATATGTGGTAACCTTAGAGAAAGTCAAGTTTTTCATATAGGATGGTATCAAATACTTCTTTTCTAGGTCAATTACTTATGGTAGTCTCTGCACACTGAAAATGTGCATCTTTTCATTTGTACATGCAGAGTGGTAGATATTAGTACAATGGCATGTGTTGATTATACCTTACAGAAACTCAGGTTCTGAATTACAGGGGCTTCAATCTGAGATCTCGAGATAATTTTATATCTGAAAGCATACCAATGAATTAGAGGGACAAATCCACTGTAGGATTTATAAAACCCTTGAGATTCATAACAAGCATGTTCCATGAAATTCAAAATACCAGAACTATCATTCATGCACTCATCTGACCATTGGGCAGCACAAATCACACATCACAAATTGCTATAGACTGAGCATCCTTAATCTGAAAATAAGAAATCTGAAGTGCTCCAAATTATAGCATTTGAGTGCTGGTACTATATCATACATGGGAAACTCCACATCTAGCCTCATGTAGTGGCTGCAGTCAAGATGCAGGGATGCTAAAAAAAAAATCGTGTGAAATCCATTTCTTTTGTTTCCTAAAAGGCATATACAAAACAAAAAATGAGTTAGTGTTTAGACTTGAATCCTTTTCTTAAGATATATGGTGTTGGTCATTCAAGTATCATACAATCAACAATCTAAAGCTCCCTGGTACCAAGTGTTTCAAATAGGGGTTACTCCACCTATATAAACACCATGCACAATGATCTTATGAGTTCCAAAGTTATGTTTTAAGTTTTAATTATTGTGCCTAAGACACACATGAAATACAAATGTCTCTAATCTGTAAGCCACTTGCCCAAGGACAGATACTTCTTGAAATGCTGGAGGCTATTGTTTGTGGGAGATAACAAGCCACATGCTTTTGATCCACTAAACAAGTGTGTTTAACTCAACTACACTGCATGGGCTTGATCACATATAGACAGGAAATACTTAGGGAGGAAATAAGTCAGAATGTATACTTCCCCTGATTGGATGTAGGCAGGAGGTATGCAGGCAGAAGATAAGTCAGGATATATGTTTGCCCCTGATTAAACCTTATGGGAAATACAGTGGACTTAAGGGATTGTCTTTTTAAGCCTCTGCAAAATGTGACTTGTAGCCATTTTCTGGGAACCTTAGAATGTGCCTGGCCAGAGTGCATCATTCTGGCCAGTATTAATTAAAGCTTGCTTCAAATTTGGCTCAAATTGTGGTAGTGGTCTTATTCTTGACAGGTGGGATTAACCATCTAAAATAAACTCTATACTTGCATTTGTGACCTTAGAAAGAATCCAATTTCAAAATAAGTAAGCTAGCAACCTATTTTCTGATAGAGTTTCTTACCAAGTTGAGGAGATAGCCTTTTACTTCTAAATTGCTTCATTTGTATTATAAGTCACTGTTCAGTTGTATTAAATTCATCTTTGCATCTACTGGCAAAAAATTCATGTGATTTTTTTTTTTAGTTTAACTTGCTTAGAGTGTTATAGCTCTAGTTGGAGGTGTGAATCTGGGAGAGCGGAGCTTAAAAATGAGGTGGACCACAGTCTCATGCAATAGCCAACTTTATTCAGAACATCAGACAATGTATACTCTGAGAGTTAAGCAAGATCATATGATCAAAGTTCACATAAGTTCAAGCTGTATTCAGTCTCAAGGGCAAGGTGTATTCATGTGAATGAAGGCTGTATACAGTCACAGGAAGATCCATCCTTGGAAACACCATCTGAATAATAGTAAGATGATCGGTAATCAGAAGTAAACCCATTCCTATTTACTACACCTGGGAGGGGCACACACCAAGAACAAACTCATATTTTGGAGGATCACAGGTCACAAGACTCTTGTCTTGTTTTCTTGGAGCTTTCTCACAAGCCTTCACAATTGTCCTCTCAGAGCGTCATTCTTGGACCATGCTGCAAGAATGTAGGCTAGCTGTCTTTGCAAATGTTGAACTAACCATGCAGATCTGGAAAAAATCCTGATTGGTCATAGTATGTACTTCCTTTTACACGTGGTTGGAGAAATTGGCTAATATTTAAAATTTTCTATTTTATTCATGAATGGTATTAGTCTGTCATTTTCTTCTCTGGCAAAGCCTTTGGCTTATGTTATGCCCTCATAGAATGTGTTTCTCTCTGAGATACAGTGTGGAGAATGTCTTCATCCTTAAATGACAAGAAGACTCCACAAGTTCATCTGCCTAGGCCTGATTACTTATTCTTTAGATTTTAAACTACTTATTCAGTTAGGATGATAAAGATTTGGGTCATTAGTTACTACTTGCAGAGTTGAGTAGATTTTTCTTTTTAAGTTTACCATATTTTTCAAGAAATTGTTTCTTTTTATGTATTTTTCACTGAAGAAATTTGTTCAACTTGTGGACACAGTATTATGTAGACTACTCCCTCATTATCTTCATAACGTCTGAGCAATAAACAATGGTGTCTACTATATCTAATACTGACCATTTATGACTTCTTCCCTTGCTTCTTTGAGAAAATTATGAAAATTTAATCAATTGCACAGAACTTTTCAATGGTCTGGCTTTTGCTTTCATTGGTACTCTCATGTTTTCTTTCTTATAATTTAGGCTGTCTTGTGTGTGTTTGCTTTCTCATGTATGTGAGTGAAGGCACAGGCATGCCATAGTGCATGTGTGGAGTTCAAAGGACAACCCTTGGGTGTTGTACCTTACTTTCCCACAGGTTCTATTCTTCAGTACATGAGCCAGCCTAGCTGGCCTACAAGATTCTGGAAGTTCTCCTGTCTCTGCCTCCCATCTTTCCACATGGACATTCTGAGCTTGTACTATTTTGTCTTGGTGTTATATGGATCTGGGGATCCAAACTCAGGTCTTCTGATGCTTGGCAAGTACACACACACACACACACACACACACACACACACACACACACACACACATTAATATTAGGTATATACATATTATTTTATTGCTTTGACTTAATTTATTTTTTACTACTTTTTGGCTTTTCTTTCTGTGGTCTCCTAACAAAGAATATTATTTAGATCTTTTGTCAAATAAATACATGAATTTTGTACATCAATTATAGTTTTTACTATGAGAGCCAAGTTACATTTTAAATTTTAATTGCTATGCCTAAGAGATCTAAGAAACAAAAATGCCTGTGATCTGCAAACCTCTTGCTCAAGGACTGATAGTCCTGAAATGCTGGAGGCTGTTGTTTATGAGAGAAAACAAGTCACATGTTTTTCACTCCCCTAAACAAGTTTGTTTGATCCATCTGCACCAGATGTGCTTGATGTTAAATGGGCAGGAGGTTCACAAGCTGGAGGTACATCAGAATGTATGCTTGATTCTGAACCTGATGGGAAATGCAGTGACTTAAGACAGAAAAACCATAATTCATTGCATTTCCATCAGGGCCATTTCCCGGGAACCTGGGTATGGATTTGGCCAGAGCCCATCCACCTGTCCAGTATTTAATTAAAGCTTGCTTCTAATTTGGCTTTAAACTGTGATAGTGGTTTTATTCTTGATTGGTGGGATTAACAATGACCTCTGCTATATTCAACAAATCAAAGTCATTCAAAATATTTCAAAGCTCTTTTTGAGACTCACATTTTGACTCATATGTTATTTAGAAGTGTGATTTATTTCCCCCAAATTTGTTGATTTTTCTAGGTGTTGATTTCTAGTTTAATTCCATTCTGGCCTGAGAACATGCTTAATATGCTTTTAATTCTTTCAGCTTTGCTAAGTACATTTAAAGGCTCAGAATGTTGTCTAGCCTGGTTAATGTTCATGCAAGCTTAGAGAAAATGCTTGTTTTTCTACAACTGGATAAACTCATCTAAAAACATTAAATAGAGCAGATTAACTGAAAACACTGTGGGGTGATGCAGACAACAAAGATTGTATTTACCATTGCACAACAATTTTCTCTTTTTAATCTTCAGTTACAGAGAGAGGTGCTGAAATCTTCACCAACAACCATGTACTCTTCTCTTCTTTGACTTCTGTTTGGCATGTGAACTTTCATGTTTTGAGGGAGGTGTGAATACATATCTAGAATAATTGTATGCATGTTTCTGGTGAATTTATCATTTTTTGTTAATAATGCCTCTTGTTACTCTCAATAATCTTACTCGTTTTGATGTCTTTTTCTGAAAAAAATAGATCTATTTTATTAATGTTCCATAGTATATAATGGACCCCCTTTTATATAATGCTTATGTGTCTTCATGTTTATGATGAGTTTCTTTTGGATCAGTGTCTACTATCCATGCTGATAGTCTTTTTTAACTTTGTTATTTGAACCATTTTCACTGAAATAATTCTTATCTACCATATTTATCATTAACTTTCTACTCATTGCATGTATTCTTTTTTTTTCTTTCAAAGAAAGAAAAGATGACTCAGTGGACATTTCCTAGTTTTGAGGATCTCTTCCTTGATGATGGAAAAGCACAACTTGGAGTATGTTTTTCTCTTTAGCTGAGACTGGAATTCTGGAAGGGGTTCAACAGGAAGAACATCACTTTACTGAGACAAGGCTCAGGTTCAAGTCAACCCAATGGCAGTCTTTGTTACAACATGATGGGCCTTATTTCACAATGGTTCATTCTTACCTATTCCTATCTTCTACAGAAGCCAGGATCTCCTCAGATATTCACTTGAATATTTGGTGGGCTCCTAGAGGGCAAATTCTTGGGTATGTGGGAGCCCAAGATTGTGGCCCTGTATAGGTTCTCTCTACTTGCTACCCAACACAGCACCTAGCAATCCACCACAATCATCATGTGTGTGTTGTTACTGATTAGCAGTTCCAGAGACTTCTGTTCTTATAGGTAGACCTCATCTGTCTGCCTCGGTATGGCTATCACGCCAAATGATAGGGTGACAGTTTGGAGACTGATTTCTGATGGGCTTGATCAAAACAATTGATTTTCAATTTGCCTAGCTTGCCTTGTAAGGCTTATAGCAATGACTTCTAATATGTCTATGTGGAAGCAGAAGTCTGAGGTTCTCCACAACCCATTGTTAACTTTGCACTTACATTATCCAGTGTCTCCACATCTCTAGAGTCAGGAGCTATAGCTCATTTTTAGTTTTAGGATCTGTCTTAGTTAGGGTTTCTATTGATGCGACAAACACACCATGACCATAAAGCAAGCTGGAGGAGAAAAGGGTTTATTCAGCTTGCATTTCCACATTGCTGTTCATTGCTGAAGGAAGTCAGGACAGGAACTCAAACAGGGCAGGATCCTGGATGCAGGAGATGATGCAGAGGCCATGGAGGGGTGCTGCTTACTGACTTGCTTCACACAGCTTGCTCAGCTTGCTTTCTTATAGAATCCAGAACCACCAGCCTGGGGATGGTACCACCCACCATAGATCACTAAATGAGAAAATGCCTGCTTTCCAGCTGGATCTCATAGGGGCATTTCCTCAACTGAAGCTCCTTCCTTTCTGATGACTCTGGTTTGTGTCAAATTGACACATAAAACCAGCCAGTACAGGGTCCTTTAGAAATAAGTTGTACCAAGAACTTCAAAAGCAGGGTGAGAAGTATGTCATTAAATGGAATCAATTCCACAACTAAACTTTTAGGAAAAAATGTCAAGAGTAAAAAAGCAAAGAGTACATATATTAAACTTTACGGCTATTATTTTCCAATGAGACTTACAATTGCTTTGACTATTTATAGGTACCACCTGCTATGCATAACTTCATTATTGAGCAGAGTATAAAATTACTTACAGAAATAAGTTTGATAAAACAAATACAGCTTTAAAATTTTACTTCTCTTACACATCATTCATTATCACTGACAGAAAATGGTATGACTCATGTGGCTACATAATGAAAATTGAGGGAATAAAGAATTCATCAATGTTTCTGATGAAGTAAAGTAAATGAATATATTATTATATTTCATATGGTGACTCTTTTGTCTCCAAGGGAATTAGCATTGTTGGTCAGCTGAGCAGTCCCATAGTTTCATTCTCTGGAAGTTGTTGCTTAGTCTGAATCTAAAAATAACTTGATGAAATGGCTCCAGGTTCTTTATAAAGAGCTAAACAATCAAGTTTAATAACTACTTGTCACAGGCTTGAAGTAGAGAAACACAGAGACATTGATCAGAACTTCAGACTTTATCAGTAGCTCTCAACCTTCCTAATGCTGCAACCCTTTAATACAGTACTTCATGTTGTGGTGACTCCCAACTATAACATTATTTCCATTGTTCCTTCATAACTATAGTTTTTGCTACTGTTATGAATCATAATGTAAACATTTTTTGGAGACAGGTTGAGAACCTCTTTTTTAGCTATAAACTAAATGAATTCTGGGTATGTAACAAATGTCATGGGTAGTGATGGGTGTGGAGATTAATCTGATTGTGATAATTACATAATTTATGTCTATAGTATTAAATTGCATTTTAAACCTTGGATATGTACACTCTTTGCAAATTAAGTATTTTAAAACAAAAAATAAGCAAATTACGAAGCACAGTGTTTTCTAATGCAGAGGACTCATTATCAATGTCTTTTTTTGCTGTTGGTGTTTCAAGTCAGGGTCTTACTCTAGCCTAGGCTAACCTGGATCTCACTATGCACCTTTCCAAGTACTGTGATTACAAGCCTGTGCCAACATGAGCAGGTCAATGACTTTTTAATTAGTGTTTTTCAATACATGATCCACAAAAATCTCTTCTTACTTAAACAGACATCTCTCTAGAAGTAGCCTTCTATCAGAGCTTGGAAGAGCTGTTGGTACTTTCTCTAGTTCTGACAATTCACTAGCATAGCTAATTTTAATATGATGAATGACTCATGGGGGGAGGAGTTATATCATTTGTTACAAAATGAGAAGTCTCTGAAAACAATAATCAGTTTAGGCAGAATGCAGGAAAACATTGTTTAGGTCTACAAAATGCTCTAAACACAGATGAAATGTCATTGGCAGGTGCTTAGAAACCACTTGAAATAAAAGTCTGAAAGCTCTGGGCAGCTCATATAAGCAGCACATTTCTTAGTGTTCCTTGATTCTCCCCACCCTGAAGTGGTTATGGAGGAACCATAGGAAATGGAGGAAGCCCTGAGTGTCTGAAGTCCTGAGTGAATATATGTTGTTCACAAGGGCACAGTTGTGTCTAGGACCTCAGACCTCAGGCCCATGGAGGAAGGCTCAGCCCTTCCCAGCCTGGGGTGTGGTTTGGTGCCACGGCAAAGCCTTCCTTGAGGAACTGCATGTGAGTATTGATAACATGTGCAGAAAGTGTCCCCCATAGCTTTCTCTCCCTGGATATTTACAGCCTGAAGACTGCTCCCCTACTGAGATTAGCTAAACCGGTGTCCTCAATCCAGTTGTATATAATAAACCCTGCCTCCTTGTTTTTCTGTGTGCAATCAACTCTGCCTCTTTGTTCAATTCTCTATAAAACACAGGCTGACCATCCAGGGTGCTGAAATTCTCTAGCAGAGAGCCCAGGCCACGCAACTTTGGCTTTTCTATATGCCTCTCTGTCTGTTTTTTCTTCATTTCCTCACTGTTTCCAGTCAGGTCCAAGTCCCTGGAGGCCACGCAGGACAAGGTACTGCAGACTCACTCTTACTGACATTATGAACAGTCCTATTTCCTATCTTTGCCTCTAGTTTCCACACTTCCTTCTTCCTTTATGTTGTCCTGTGCCCTTTCAGTCATCTGCAATGTTCATTTCGGTCCACAAAGAGGCAACATCTCTCCAGTATGTTTGTCACACTGTGTCACAGTGCTTATCATACTGTTGGTTTAAGTAAAAAGTAAGCATACCAGTTATCGTGATTGTACCTTATTAACATAACAAGATAATCCAATCAACAGAATC
>CABHPR010145342.1:0-14070 GCA_902168415.1 Peromyscus melanophrys
GTTAAGGTATTTGATCCACTTGGACTTGAGTTTTCTGAGTGGGAGTGAATCTAGGGTAGATGGGAGTTGGGGGCTAGGAGGGGTGGAGGCGACACCATGGTCGGGATGTATTGTATGAGAAAAGAATCAATTTTCAATAAAAATTTTAATTAATTAATTTAAAGAAAACTGGGTAGATTTGAGTGTCATTGACTTTGATATGAACTACTTAAAGAAGTAACTTGATATGTATATGGAGATATCCAAAAGGATATATTAAGTGGGCAGAAAGGCATTTAAATTTGAAAGTCCCTGAAGGTAGATCAGGTAGTTTACTAGAGGGTAAGGTAGGGATATGTACAGAGATTTGAAAAATTTAAGGAACCCATAGCTTTCTTTTTCCTTGACTCCAGAGAAGAGTATATGTAAGAATAAAAGATGCAAAAACTGAGTAGTGCGCCATTCCAGTGCTCAGTAATGTAGAAGAGAGAAGGCACTAGCAACTGGGGGCCAAATCTTCCAAAGAGCCATATAGTATTCCACTTTTCTTTTTCTCCCCTGCTGTTACAATTTGTTTTGTCCACTAGAATGCAATAGAATCAAAAAGGTAGATGTTTTTCATGACATTATTTCTTCAGACCTTCATTTTCCTCTACATACTTTGCTCGTTTATGCTGCCTAGAATATAATCTGAGAGAAAGATCAAAACATAGATTCCAATGTTTCATGTCAGCACAACCCCTCTGTAGACAACATATTTCTGTTAGAAGCGTTTTTATTGAGAAGTGCTTGATTCCAATTTTTGAGGGAATTATATTCGTTTGGTTATCCTGTCTCAAAGTATAGCCTTGCATGTAGGATATAAGATTAGACGACAAACACATTTACATCAATATGCTCTTTTCTGCTAATGACACCACTGTGAAACTTTGACACATTTCAGATCAGCCCCATTTGGATAGATTTGCTAGGAAGAGAAAATTACAAATTGCTCTGCCTTTCAAAATAAGTGACAAGAAGAGCCTATGGTAAACTCTTGTTTTACATCCTCTGTCATGTCTCCAGAAGTTAGGAGATGAGAGGAGTAGAGCTGAGTGCTTTTTGTTATTCTTGAGTTAGGTGTCTTAAAATGGCTTAGTGTGACAGGAGATTAACATGCCAAGCCAATCATGAGTTCATGGATTTCCATTCACCTAAATACCTAAAGATATTAACACAGATTTGTTGTACAGGCTGGGGATTGTCTGTAGAATTTTCCCATCATTTGATGTCACAAAAAGTTAGCCTGTTTTCTTTTTAAGAGGCAGTGAGGAGATTTTATTCAAGGTGGGCTATTATAATGGGATTTTTGTAATAGAAAGGCGAGATTGTTCTTAATCCCTTAGCCTTTTTTCTTAGTGAGGAATTTTTTAAAAATGTCTAAAAAAGGGTACTTATTTACTTCTGCTGTACTATTATCTGTTTATGTTGAAGGACTTTTTTTTGTTTTCTTTATCTATTCTTGGAATCAAACTTAGGGTGTGATGCACGCTAGGCAAGTGCTCTATAATAGTACCTAGAAATATATTTTAGTGGTATAATTTTATTATGAGGTAAATATGAAAGAAAGAACAAAATTGTATAAATCAACAAAACAATCAATTGTTACTAGCCACACAAGTAATAGGACAGCCCATCTTAATACATGGAGGTTTAATTATCTGCTTTAGAGAATTTTTTGCTCATTGTCAATAAAGAAGGATGAAATATAAATTAAGAAAGCTGAAAATTTCCTTCTTGGTAATTTTATCCAACTTCATTAATATTCTGTGATTGTACTGGGGTTTGAGACAGAGTGCTTTAAGCACCTGAAAATTCTCTGTAAAAATTTTTTTTTGCATTGTCTATTTTTTAAATTATAAATAAAAATAATTTTGGGGAAATGTTATATAGTATTTGTCAGTGGGTCATAGCTACAGAAAAAACTTTGGAAAATTCTACAATGAGAGGTTTTTAAAAATATGAAAATGTGGTTTTCTTTGTATAATAGGAGTTGAAAATATCAATACTATGTGTGTATTTGAGATACAGTATGGTGCAGATGCATTAAAGGTGCTTACGACATGATTGAATGAAGGAATTATTTTAATTTGGATGTTATTTCTTGATTTTTAACTAGGAGTATGTGAAAGACATGGCTAAGCAAACTATGCTAGCATTCTCCTGCTGTCTTCAAAGCAGCTATTTTTCACAGATTTATTAATAATATGAACTGTATAAACTGATTTCCTAGATCACATGTATGAATTACTGAAAGATGTGAGATTTTGGCATGGTCATTTATCCCTTAAATGACTTAAACAAAACCAAACAACAACAACAAAAAAAAACCTTTATTGGGATCCTGACTCAGAATTATCTGTCCCTGTTTTTAAGCTTTCAGTCTTTCTTTCCTACAGGAACTCAATGCCCCTACTTAAGCCACTGTGGCTTGACATTTAATAAAATATGTAACTCTTCTGAATATGCCTCCAAACTTCAACCATTGAAACAAGATTTGGAGGCTGGGCAGAAGAAACCTGGTGAGTCAATCAGAGATGTTCTGATTTCTAAGAGCTCTCAAGTTTTGTAACCGCAAAATGATCTTCCTCTTTCAGGTTTACAGCTCCCTCTGTTGGGAAAAGTTGGTCAAATCCAGAAAATGTGCAATAGTATTGCCATTGCTTACCCATTCTGACATTGTGTCAAACCGAAGTTCTATGGATTATTTTTTATAAGAATTGTCTCTCAAATTTTCAAAACTTCTGTCTATAGAGTTCCAGAATTCTCCATTATTTTGCAAAGTCCTTAAGGCAGGAAGTTCAGATCCCTGACAAATACACCACTAAAATTTCTCTTCACATTTTCTTCCACAGGAATTAGAGTACTCTTGCAAATGAGTCTCCTGCAGACTTGCATGAATATCTCAGAGTTTTTGAGCTGTATCTGAATATCAAATCACATAACTTTTTGATTCATCATTCATAATTATAAAATGCTCCTCTCTACAAATTGACACAGTCAAAGATTAATTTGCTTTTAAGTTATGCAACAAATTTTGTAATAAATGCATTGATCCAGTTCAGAGCTTACACACACACCACACACACACACACACACACACACACACACACACACACACACACACATGCATGCACACATGCATGCACTCACAGACTCAGTGATGGAGCCTACAAGCAAAAGTCCTTGCATTCTATCCTTAGTACCAACAAAATGAATAAATCACTCAATAATGAACTGTGGTGGTATTGTATTCCCCAAAATATTATGCACCCTAATAAATTTATCCCGGGTCAGAGAACAGACAGCCACTAGATACAAAGGCTAGAAAATGGTGGCACTCACACCTTTAATCCTAGCACTCCAGAGGTAGAAATTCCTCTGGATCTCTGTGAGTTCAAGGCCACATTGGAAACGGCCAGGAATGGTGACACATGCCTTTAATCCCAGGGAGTGGTGATAGAAAGCAAAAAGATATATAAGGCGTGAAGACCAGAAACTAGAGGCATTTGGCTGGTTAAGCATTTGGCTGGTTAAGCTTTCAGGCTTTCGAGCAGCAGCAGTTCAGCTGAGATTCATTCTGGATGAGGACTCAGGGGCATCCAGTTTGAGGAAACAGGGCCAGCTGAGGAACTGGCGAGGTGAGTTTAGCTGTGGCTCGTTCTGTCTCTCTGATCTTCCAGTGTTCACTCCAATACCTGGCTCAGGTTGTTTTTATTAATAAGAACTTTTAAGATTCATGCTACAATGAACAATGTGCAGTTATAAAATAAGATGCTTATATTCTTAGACCCACTTGGGCCAAAGGAGACAGTTTACCACTTTCTGCTTCTAAAGTACAGTGAGTCAAAAACTTAGTATCCAAATGGGCCTGTATCAAAGTATCAAAGAGGAGGGCTTTGAGTTCACTTGGCCAAATCATGAGAGTTATACATTGTTTCATAATTGAAGGTTGTAATGAAAAAGACTATATGTATTTAAACATTAGATTTTTTTATTAAATAAGCATTGTATAGTTATATCATTACAATATCAAAGCTTCAATTTCAATATATAGTCTTCAATATATAGCCTACCTTCAAAATCCTAAGAAACGTTGTACCACATTTTGAAGAAGTTCATATTCAGAAATAAGTCCGATTATATTACACTCTCATTTCTGAGGTCTTGACCTAAAAATATTCATTAGGTATCTGCTAAAGAACTTCTAAAATCCTTTGAAATAAAAAGCATATAGCCCATTTTTTCACTATTTAATTGGATCCCATTGATAATGTTTTTGTTAGTTCTATAACACTTAACAGTTTTCAATTAAATTTATGCTTATGTTCTATTTATCATACATGCCCTTTCTTCAAAGAATACAATAAAATAGAGTCGAAAATTATAAAAATACAGTCTGTGGTATACAATATTTTTTCTAAAACAGATCCTAATTCATAATTTGAGGCTTCATTCCCTCTGTTGTTTGAATAATTTGTCTAAGGTGATTCAAGTTAAACTTGATTTTTCTCATAGAAATTGTACTTTCTCTTTATGGTTTGTATTCATCCCAGAATTGGATCAAAACTCCAAGGATTTGGTATTATTGAGAAGACACAGCTGCTTTTTTGGTTCTTGGCAGATATTCCTTCTAGCATCTGCTGAAATCCATAGACGATCTAGGTAAGACACATGCACAGCACTACATCCTGCTAATACTGTCATACTTTGTGTGTTCCAACTCATTGGCAACAGGAAAGATTTGATATCTTTTCCCTTCCTCCCTTGGGTTTCAGGAAATTACTAGAATTGTTTCAGGCTATCTGTCTTAGACACAACACCATAAGACACACCATTTCTATGCTATTGTTGCTTAACCACAGCAAACACGAGAAAATAATTTCACCGTCACCTGAAAAGTTAGAGCATTAGCCCATTGTTCTATCTGATGACAAATCTAAATAGATTTTCTTTTCCATTCAACTTCACAAAGGACATATTTTGGACAGATAAATTCTCAGAATCAGGTCTCAAAAGTACCAACTGATTTTCTTTCTTGATTCTTATATTCTCCCACTCTTCCCAGTTCAGAGAATCTCTTATTTCTTTTAGTAAGTGGTAAGTAGCTTATGCATCATTATGCATTCTTCTTAATAAATTTTTTATGGCTTTGGCTTCTGATTGTTAATACATGGACTTTTGGAAGTTATCTCTCTAACCTATTTTTCTGTCACTAGCTCCAAAATAGACTTCAAATTGATTATTTTCTCGATGTTTTCCTATAAACTTTGTGTCCTGAGGCAATGAATGCCAAGGACGATCTTGCAAAGGAGTGAGCCTTAAGGCAAGTGGATATTCTAGGAAATTAAAAAGTGTATTGTTGATATATCTAAATGTTATATTGTAACAATAAAATTCCAAACAACACTGTAATTCAAGTATGGCCATAAGCCATAGGAATGTCAATTGGAGTACTAAAGAACCAAACAAAACATTTATAAATTGAGTCTTCATCTTTGACAGCTATTACAACTGCACAACTTCTCTTAAACCCTTTGCCTTTTAATAACATTGCCCTTCTCTGAGCACCTGAATGAGAAGAGACCCACTCTAGAGAATATGTTAAAAAATACTATCTTCCATGAGTCAATGCTTTGCTGCTAGTTTATTACTGGAAAAAAAGTCAGCTGAGCAGGAGATATATATTGCAAAAAACCAGTCAGAAAAAAACAAATTCCTCCTTATCTATGATCTCAATTACATATGGTCAGCTTTATTCAATAGGAAAACAGATGAGTACAATAAAATTCTTTCTTATTTCTTTTTTCTTTTTTGGTTTTTTGAGACAGAGTTTCTCTATGTAGTTTTGGTGCTTGTCCTGGATCTTGCTCTGTAGACTAGGCTGACCTTGAACTCACAGAGATCTGCCTGGCTCTGCCTCCCAAGTGCTGGGATTAAAGGCGTGCACCACTGCTGCCCAGCTCAACAACATCATTTTCTTTTCTGTTTTTAAAAATTTTAGAATTAATTTAATTTACATATCAGCCACGGATTCCCCTGTCCTCCCTCCTCCCGCCCTCTCCCCAATGTGCCCCCCATTCCCACCTTCTCCAGAGCAAGAACTCCCCTGGGGATTCAGCTCAGCCTGGTAGATTCAGTCGAGGCAGGTCGAGTCCCCTCCTCCCTTCACCCAGGCTGAGCAAAGTGCCCAACATCATTTTCATTACAGTATACTGTTATAACAGTCTGTTGTATTACTGTAGCTGGAAGTTTTTCTGTGTCCCACCCGGTCCACAGTTGCTCAGACCCAAATAAACACACAGAAAGTTACATTAATTACAAACTGTTTGGCCATTAGCTCAGGCTTATTGCTGACTAGCTCTTATACTTAAATTAATCCATAATTCTTATCTACATTTAGTCATGTCGCTTGGTACCTATTCTCAGTTCTGCCTTGTCATCTTGCTTCCTCTGTGTCTGGCTGGTAGAATTTGGTTGGCTTGATTCTGTAAAGGTGATGGGCATGGACAAACAAAGAGCTGCTATTTGTTCTTATGTACCACATCTTGTAAGCCTTGGAAAATAGTCCTTTGCACTTGTCTTTTACAACCTTTGGATCTTATAATCCTTGCTTTAAAACAACAACAACAACAAAACAAAAACCAAACCAAACCAAAACAAAACAGAAAGAGTACTTCCTCCTGTTGTGAATACTCACTGAAACATGCTTTGGCTTGATAGTATATAAGGATGGCATGAACACTAGAGGATTCTTTTTTATTTTCTGGTACTAAGTGTCACAATAACTCATTGCCCACTACCTTGGATGTTACCCCTTGTGGGGCATTTACCCACCAACCCCACAGCTCCCCAGAGTTCTTTTGAGTGCGAGCAGCAGGAAATATTAGATAGAAGAATTTAGATTGTGGAGATAAATATATAGAAAATAAAGGATAGCCTCAAGAGGGCCTTGAACCTATTCCAACGGGCCATGACTGTCTCTGCCCCAGGGTATTTATAGAGATGCCAAGGAGTGGAGCAAAAGACCTCCTCCCCCAGCCTAGCCAAGTGCAGACCCTCTCAGACACCTGCACTCAGGCCCATGGCCCTAATCATGCTCTATGCGGACCTGCTGGGTAAAGCCAGGAGAAACCTGAAAACAGGCTCCCACACCCCCTACAGTGGTCATGTTGCTTCATTATAGTGATACTACAGCATCTATAGATCCCTCACTCTTGGTCCTTCAATTACTATCACTATTGTTCCTCATTAACTTATTCACAATAGGTAGGCAATATTGTATGCCATTAACTCTGCATCACTTACCCTCAGACGCTTCCTATGCTACACAGAGAAGCGCAGTACCACATTTTTTAGAAATGATTTTCCCATGTTTTTCTGGTTGAAATTTACCAGTAAAATAATTGCACATTACAGAAATCAGACAATGAGGAACAACCATTGCTCTCTTTCAGTAGGCAGATATGATCTTGAAAGGAACTTTCAGAATTGTGTGCATATATAGATAATTAGTTAGAGCCCACCCAATACCCTTGGCCTTCACAGCAGCTTTGGGTAACATTCTTGAAAAACACTCAGTTTGCTGCTATACATTGAAATAGGGATCTTTCTCAGTGTTTATTGAGGGTTTCTGTTGTTTGGAGATGAGCTTAGAAATAGGTGTCTCAGTGCAGATGGCTACATTCATTGACTCCGCCTTCTCTGGCCTCTGTTCCAATTGTTCTTCTCCCAAAAGTGGAATAACTTTGTAAAAGCTGACTTTGACTTTCAGAGATAAACCTTTATTTATAAATGAGACATCATCCCTCCTTGCTTTGGGATCTTAATGAAATTTAACAAGATTTCTATTCTTGAAACAAAAATAAAGATCTTCAAAAGTGGTGATTTTTATAAACTGATATCAGTGATAGTTGTATGTCTGTGTATTGGTAACATGGTATAAGAAAAGAAGAGAGCAAGGTATGGAAATATTTGTGTATTAACACAAAAATAGACTAATAGACAGAAAACTCCATGTTCCCAGAAAATCTGAACTATTAACCTTTCTCATGTCATTGCTTTTGAAATGGGAATACCTTTAGTTGATTAGTAGAGTCAATGGGTTATGAGTTATTAGCTCACTTTTTTATTATTTTTCCATTGGAAATTCTTTGAAGGAATCTGTGAAATGTACAATTACTAGTAAAAACAAACTTTTGTCAATATACGTGTCTAGACAATTATTTTACATAAAAATTAATTCCATATATTTGTGCTCCTTCACTGCTATCAGATAGAACTTTGCTTGTCAATTTGAAAAGAGAGTTTTGAAGACTTGAGTTCTAAGATATTAAACTCTTCAGGATACAATTGACAAGTCAAGTACTCAAAAAATGCTCACTTGCCCTCTGATAACCTTAAGTACTTTTCATGTTTCAAGGAATGCACTTGATCAAAATATACTTGAGAAGTTGCCAAACACTGTCAGATATTCACTTACATAAGTTTGTTCCTGAAGACGCTACCAGTCTGAAGAGACATTCTTACTATTTTGAAAACTACTTGTTATAAACATAGTGGATTTAAGAAATAATTATGGTAACAAATGGAAAGCTAAAGGGGTCTTTATACAAAACTACAAAACACTAGTGTCAAATTATCTTGTCTCGGTACTTTTGAACAAAAAAAAAAAACAGTAACAGTTTGCCTTGTTGAAATATCAAATAAATAATCATAAAATGGAAATAGTACTATTTTGTGCTTATTTGATACATAGGATGAAATCCAGCTGTCATAATCAGTGAAACACCTGCTGAATAATTTCTACAAAGACATGATATAATTTGTCGTGGCTATTATGAAATCAAGAGCACAAATGAGCACAAATGACTATCAGCACCATCACTGAAAACTATTACCAGGCGATACACCTTTAAAAATCTCTTCAGATACATACAGAACAAAACTGAGCAAATTCACAATTTTGGCAATGCTAGTAGGAATTTCAGACTTCTAAATTACTTTTCCATGGGGCATATAAGCTCCATAGTTTCATATTTATGGAACTCTCAACAAATACTAAAGCATGAGCTTCCAAAGAAAGGTTGGAGATTAAAGGATGTGTATCAAATGAACATTCAAAATAAGTTTTCTTGTAGATACTATTCTTTTTATCTTTATAAAACCATTTGTTTTCAATTCTCAGACATTCAGTATTCTGATGTTGATACTATAGCTGTGATCATGAATAGCCTGAAAACATTCATTCTAAAAGTTCATTGAGTTGCATCTCAAAGAAAACTCTGGGCTAAAAAGAAGAATTGGGCAATTATTAAACTTACTGGAATAAATACTACTGAGGCCATACGAGAGTATAGAAGGAGCTGGGGAGATGGGTCAGTGGATAAGAGCACTTGTTTTGCAAGCACAAGCAGAGGACCTAAGTGTGAATCCACAGAACTTGTGTAAAAAGCCAAGCTTGACTGCACTTGTTTTCAACTCCAGCATTGGGTATAGGCCAACAGAGACAAATGGATCCCAGGTGCCCACTGGTTAATCAGCATGGCTGAAACAGGGAAAATATGGTTTACGAAGAGACATTGTCGTAAAGGCAGACGGCAGAGAGTGATATGAAGACAGTGCAAATCTTCTTGTGGCCTCCATATGAGGACACACACATTACACTCATATACACCAAAAAAAAGAATAATATAAGAATCTCTTTTGTTTGCTTTTATTTTTTCATTTACTTATTATATATTTGATATATCTCAACTTAGATTTAGTATTACCAACTGGTATAGACTTATGTTACCAAAAAATATAGATAAGTGTACATATAAATACCAGGTCCATTTTTAAATAAATATAATTTCTCTTATTTCAGTTTTAAAACTCCATCACATGTTAGTCACCCAATGTTTTGATTACCAACCTAATATAAACAGAAAATCCATCCTTCATGGAATGAGGGATAAAATATCAAAAGACATCTTTAGATAATAATGTTCTTTAATACTAGCAACATTAAAAAACCCATAAGAAATTGCTATCAAGAATATTCAAGGAGCAGGGAGGTGGTAGCACATCCCTTTAATCCCAGCACTTGGGAGGCAGAGGTAGGTGGATCTCTATGAGTTCAAAGCCAACCTGGTCTACAGAGCTAGTTCTAGGACAGCTAAACCTACACAAAGAAACCATTTCTCAAAAAACAAAACCCAAAAACGAACAAAAAAAAAACCCCAAACCAAATAAAAAAGAATATTCAAGGCAATCTATATAAACTATTTGTCTATACTCAACTGCTGTGGGATGGTCTGTATGTCAAATTGCTCTGAATAGTCAATAAATAAAACACTGATTGGCCAGTGGCCAGCCAGGAAGTATAGGCGGGACTAACAGGGAAAAGAATTCTGGGAAGTGGAAGGCTGAGTCAGAGGGAGTCACTACCAGCCACCGCCATGACAAGCAGCATGTGAGGATGCCGGTAAGCCACAAGCCTCGTGGCAAGGTATAGATTTATAGAAATGAATTAATTTAAGATATAAGAACAGTTAGCAAGAAGCCTGCCACGGCCATACAGTTTGTAAGCAGTGCAAGTCTCTGTGTTGGGTCTGAGCTGCTGTGGGACTGGCGGGTGACAGATTTGTCCTGACTGTGGGCCAGGCAGGAAACTCTAGGGACACTCAACTTTTGAGACAAGTAGTGTTTCTTAAAAGTCAAACAATGCTTACTGTGGTCGCCCACAGAGACTCCACAGGGAAGCCTTATTCCATCTTGACTCAGGGTCAGAGAGGTGGAGTGTTTTGTGCCACAAGGCTGCATAATAGAATGTTTTGGCCAAAGGCGTGGTTACCAGGTGTCTTATGCTTCAAGGCCTAATTACAAGATTCTTTGCCATAAGGTGTGGTTACTAGGTGTTTTGAAAATTAAGGAAGGGTCTATACTTCTTTTTACTTTGTACCTTGGCTTTGAAAGGGGGAGGTCTTTTGCTGCTCCCCTTGGTGGTATATAAAAAGCCCATTAGGAATAAACTCAAGGCGATTGTGATATTCACCCAAAGTCCTCTCAATGCTATTCTGTGTCTCTGTCTTTTTCTTCCATGTTGTCTATGTCTGTATTTTTCATATCAATTATTTCTTCATCCTCACTTCTCCCTTTAAGGACTGTTCGACAGGTTGGGCTGGACCTTGACAGCTTACTATGGTCAGAAGTTTGTATTTGTTCTGTTAATCCTTTGTAATGTGTATGGTAGTTTTGTTTGTATGTATGTCTGTGCACTATGTGCATTTCTGGTGCCCACAGAGCTCAGAAGAAATCATTGGAGCCCCTGCAACTTGAGTTCAGATTATTGTAGATGCCATTTGGGTGCTTGGAACAGAACTAGCATCCTTTACAAGAGTGGCAAATGTTCTGAGCCACTGAACCATTGCTCTAACCCTGCTTTATAACAATTGATGATCACACCGACTTGAATAGAGCTCAGGGGATACCAGACTATGTTTTGGACCTATAAAGAACTCAATTGGAGAGAAGGGCTATGTGAAAAGTAATTATAGAGTAAAGCACCTTTAATACAAAAAAACAAAAACAAAAACAAAAACAAAAAAAAACAAAAAAACAAAAACACAAGGAAAACCTAACAAACAAGCAAAATCAAAAAATAAAAAGTTAAAAGCAAACAAACAAAAACTACAGAAAAGTATTTGGCCAAATCAAATTTTTCAAAAAATAATTTATAGCCATATTGTTAGTTAGTCCTAGGAGTATGCATGAAGAAATTAGAATCCCCCTTCTCTACCTACAAAATGGGGGTGCTTATATTTCAAAATGGCAGTTTTAAAAAATACACAGAGACATTGTGATTTCCTGAGGGATAATGTGGCCACTCATTTTCCTGTTTCTTTATCTTTCACTCACAAAGTCATGTGAAGGTAGACAGAATTACACAACTATAAACCACACTGATAATGATTTCTGTTTGCTTAGTGAGAACTAATGAGTGCACTTGCTCTAAATCAATGCTGCCAGCTTGAGAATAAACAAGAGATTTAAAGACAAACATAATAACTCAGTGATTATGCAAAGGAGAACGATGTTACTGCCATGGAAACCATTGGAGTGAACCCAAAGTGTCTTTTAAATACCATTTCTTTGTTATGTTGCTTACTTGTGTGTTTTTCAAATAACTTTAATTTGTGCAATAATTTAATTAACAAAAAATAAATGTTTTAAATATTTTGTGCCTTAAAATGTTTAGTAATCAATATTCTCTAAACAAAATCATATGAAAAATGAACAGAAGAACAGCAACACATTTAGAATATCAGACATGAACTAATATTTTAAAACGTGATGTTTCTTTACAGGCACACTAACCTGGAAAGATTAGAGAGTCTGATACAACAAGTGAAATAGTTACTTTGATTTACATGTACCAATACAGTAATATTTACTCCTATTATATAATAGCATTTTCTTCACTTTTGGGGGGGTGAAGGATGCTAGGGTAGAAATCCAGGCCTTGTACATACATGATAGTCATGCACTCTACCTCTATGCAAACATTAACTACATTTTCCCATTGAATCCTGATCTGTTGCTTCCAAATAGAATGCACTGTTCTAATAGAAGGAAATTGACCTAGATGTTTTCTATTATACCATCTGTTTTGCTGATTAGCAATTTAAATGAATGTCTCATTTATTGACTCATTCCAACATTACAGTGTTAGCTGCTAAAACAACAATAGTTACATTTCATTTTGTTAAACAAAGCTAAGGTTCAGTGGTAACATACAGTACTTAATAAACAGTTTTGACTGGAGGAATCTATGTTAAGAGACTTAAACTAAAACATTTTGTTTTTAAAATGTCCAAATCTGCTTTTATGGACCCATGGCCGAATCAAGCTCTTTCTATTTTTCCTTTTTTTAAAATCATTTATTTTATTTTTTGAGATTTATTATCATGACATCATTTCCCCTTGGTGGTATTCAACATCTCTCATTGGACTTCAGACCCATTCATTCAACAAGAGGGAAATCATGCTTGGTACTGGAAACCTAGCCAGTTATCCAAGGCTAGTCAAGTAATAGATCTTCCAGAAAATTCTACAACTGCTACTTTACTAAATCAGTACAATCCCTAACTGCATTTTAAATATTTGTTTTTATACCCATAAATAAGTGAAGTCCTCACCCCACATCAATGAACTTCTCATTTTTTGGTCTCGTTTGCTAACTAAATCTATAAACAAACGTACAAAAACACAAAGTTGCTTTGTTCTTTTTTCCCAAAGTAGCTACCTGCCATATATGTCAAGGATTTTTTTTTTCATCATGCCAAAATAGACAGCAACCTAGACTTAGGATTTCTTAACTTTAATTGCAAATATCATCACTCCCTATGTAAGAGAAGAAAGATCAATGTCAGTATTGATTCATTTAACATGTAGGTCTGAAAACCTAATGTAATTGCAACGTACCCTCTCCATTATTTCAAAAAGTAGAGAGAAAGAGCTTCAAAAAGAGCTCATGAACATTTATGTAGGAACTGTATAAATAGACATATACTTGTAAAGACAAATTTTGGAGCTATAAATTTATGACATATGTTTTTTTAGAATGATGACTTTTCTTACCTGAGTACGAGGTCTGGTTTTAAACAAGAGAATGCTGACTTATTTATTTACAATGGAACTAAAACTATAGATGAGGACAATAAATCATGCTTCTGAGATTCCTCTCTCCTAAGGATTTCAACTGCTTTTCAGTGGTTTACTCCATTAATCCTTACACCATCTATCCAGGTTCAGCAGGTGATAAGCCTATCATCTCTGCTCTATAAACAGAGAAATTGATCTGCTGAAAGATTAAGTGATTTGTTTGCTGTAAGACAGTGGTCTAGAAACTCAATAAGGCAAAGAAACCCAATATGACAGAGAAGACAGGAAACAAGAGGTAGGAGACTTGTTATGCTAGCCAAACTATTGAATCTTTTTCTTTCTTTCTTTCTTTCTTTCTTTCTTTCTTTCTTTCTTTCTTTCTTTCTTTCTTTCTTTCTTTCTTTC
>CABHPR010145342.1:14080-43081 GCA_902168415.1 Peromyscus melanophrys
TTCTTTCTTTCTTTCTTTCTTTCTTTCTTTCTTTCTTTCTTTCTTTCCTTCCTTCCTTCTTTCCTTCCTTCCTTCCTTCCTTCCTTCCTTCTTTCTTTCTTTCTTTCTTTCTTTCTTTCTTTCTTTCTTTCTTTCTTTCTTTCTTTCTTCTTTCTTTCTTTCTTTCTTTCTTTCTTTCTTTCTTTCTTTCTCTTTCTTTCTTTCTCTCTCTCCCTTCCTTCCTTTCTTCCTTCCTTTCTTTCTTTCCTTTCTTTTCTTTCTTTCCTTTCTTTTCTTTTCCTTCTTTTCTTTTCTTTTCTTTTCTTTTCTTTCTTTCTTTCTTTCCTTCTTTCTTTCCTTCCTTCCTTCCTTCCTTCCTTTCTTTCTTTTTTGTCTAAAGTTTTAAGCAAATATAGAAATGGATGTAATATTTAATGGAGAAGCAAGAATTAAGAAGTAAGAAGCAAGAGCGTGATCTCAAAATTAAGAATGCTTAAAACTAAAGGAAAGTAATTCCCAGTGATAATGAACAGGAAGATAACATGAGACATTTTGCTGACACTAAACTGCAATTCAATTCTTATGCTTTATATGGGAAGCATCTTGGGAAATTACTTTGAAATATTCTGGAGGGTTTTACAATTCAGTCACCAAGTAAACAAATGTGCCATAAAGAATCAAGAAACTTCAGTCTTATTAGGACTCAAACTGAGTGTATCTTTGTGCCTTTTCTTTCATTTCCAATGATACTCAGTGGCATCATCATTTTCCTAGTAATCCCTGGTAAATACATCCTGATCTGTCTTAATCCATTTAAGTCGTTATAACTAAAAAATTGACTCAGCAATTTATAAAGAGATTTAACCCCTAAAAATACTGTATACTGACACATTAGTGTTGTATATAGTCAGAGCTTCTTTGATGGCAAAGGTTCTGCACAGTCCAAACAGCACAGAGAATCATACAGAAAAGGTTCATTACACTAAAGCCAATCCTTTCATAACTATTAATCTTTTAATTCGCAAGGCTGGAAGTTCATGAACTAGACACCTCTCCACAAAGTCCCACTTCTCAAATAAAGTCATGTATTACATAATGACAGGTATAATATCTGAGAAATGAATTGGTAAGTGATTTTAACATTGTGCAAATATCATAAAATATCTATATGCATATAAAAAACATAAAAATGCACCTAATAAAGAAATATTACACACATTTATATATCATATACAGATATATATCTGTATACATGGTATATACAGACATGTGAGTATATATGATGTATATAAACATATACAGTATAATTTATGTATATTATATATTCCATATTTTTATACATAGCTGATTGCTTCTAGACAACAAATATGTACAGCTGTTATGCTAAATAAATAGGCAACTGTTAACATTATGGCATTTGTCTATCAAAGCATCTATGCATATCTAATAGTTTCATTTATAACAGCATCACAGATAATCTATAAGTAATGCATTATCTCATCATGTAATGTTATATTACTAGGTAATATGGATTCTCCAACTATATTTTAATCATTTGGAATAATTTTTGCATATGTGGCCCAACACTGATTGAAATATCATTATGCAGTATATAACAATATCACTAACACATATCTTTAGGAAAGATTGGGAAGCTCAGTGATACTGAATCTGCCTAGCATGAGCAATATATTAGGTTTAATAACCAGTACTCAAAATAATGACGATGATGATGATGATGATGATGATGATGATGATGATGATATTGGGAACTGATTGTTCAAATCATGAAATTTAAGGGGAATGCATTCAAACCACAGTGAGAATCATAGCATTTGCAATTAAAAAGAATATCGTAACAATCATCTAAATTTGTGATTTTTAATTACTTCTGCAAAAGGTAAATCAGATACTTCTCAAAATACAGCTTCATTAAATTTCTACAATTCTTTGTAAATTCTGGATATTAGCCCTTTGTCTAAAGTGTAGCTGGTTGTATGAGCTGGCTTTATGGAACCTAGGGCCTATGCAGGGACACTTTGCTCAGCCTGGGTGAAGGGAAGAGGGGACTGGACCTGCCTCAACTGAATCTACCAGGCTGAGCTGAATCCCCAGGGGAGTCCTTGCCTTGGAGGAGATGGGAATGGGGGGTGGATTGGGGGGAGGGCAGGGGGGCGGGAGGAGGGAGGACAAAGGAAAATGTAATCAGAAAAGTTTCAGAAAAATGGACAGACTTAGGATGAATAATACTAAATGTGGTCACACAATCTCAGAAAAAAAAACACTGTTCTCCCTCATATGCAGAATCCAGCCAATAATAAATACATGTATATGTACATATGTGTGTGTGTGTGTGTGTGTGTGTGTGTGTGTGTGTGTGTACTTTCAGGTAAAATATAACAAGTAGAAATAAGAATTTAAAGGGCTAAATATTAAGGGATGAGAAAGGTAAGTGATTATGCTATGTTAGATCTCCTTTTTATAGATTCATGATGCACATTAACCAATAATTAAACACATTAAGTATTGTGAGATATTACCCTTTAAACTATTTCATTTGTTAAAACCATGATTTTCTAAAAACAATTTGTCTTTGAAAACATCTTGTACAAAGTGCTCATAGCTATATAACACCTTTGGAAAAGATTTGGGGACCCATTTATTTTATTTTACAGAATTAGAAGAAAGGAAGAAATATGTTCTCCAAATGGTTTCACATTAATTTGCAACATAGAAATCATATATAATAAGGTACATACTACATTATGGAAGTATTTTCTGAATAAAATTTCTTCTTTCTGTTTACAGTGTTTGCACATTGCCATTGTAGTCCTAAACTTGATAAATTACAGAATCATTTGGAGAAGCTTTTTAAAAGTAAACTTTCCTAGGATACAGGTACATAGTGTTAGAATCCCTATGCATGAAAGCCAGTAGAATCTCATTAGACACAGGTAATACTTGTAAGCACTGAAATATAGGGAATGAATATCTTTAAAGCATAATTTGGGGTATTTTTGCTTGAAAACATTGTTTAAATGATGAATTCCTTAACAAGATAATTAAATCTTATCTCTTCAAACTGGATACAATCTCTCAAATCACTGTAACACTCAAAAGTGATGTGTTATTTGTACACTTACCCTATATAATCAGGCATCAAATTTTCCCCTAAAGGGTTGCTATTTGCTGTATTATTACGTTTTTATTACCTATTATTAGAAAGTTCCTTGGTACTAAATCTTCTGACATGCCTCCTAATGGTAGGAATGATATAATTCTAAACTATTCCTGGAGGACCCCCCTCTAGCTCCCTAGAAATGATGTACAATGCATACATGCATGGACCAAAACCATAACCATATGTAAGGGGTCCCCTTTCACCACAAAAATGCCATTGTTTGCTGTTTGTATTCCTGATTATAGCTATTATGGCTCGGGGTGATGGAATCTTAAAGTGGTTTTAATCTGCATTTCCTTGGTGGATAAGGATGTTGAACACTTTTTAAAATATTTCCTAACACTTTTTAAAATATTTCCTAGCAATTTGTATCTTTCCTTTTGAAACATTTCTGTTTAAGCCATATCCCATTTTTGATGGGTTGTTCTCTTGGTATTTAGTTTTTTGTTTTAGTTCTTTGTATATTCTAGAGACTAATACCATCCCAGATGTACAGGTGGCAAAATGTTTTCTCCAATTCTGTAATACAACTCTTCACTTAATTAAGTTTTCTTTGCTGTACAGAAATGTTTTATTTTCATGAGATCCTGTTTGTCAATCATTGGTCTTATTTCCTGTGCTACTGAAGTCCTATTTAGAAACATTCTCCCAGTGCTTACATGTTAAATTTTAATCTTACTAGGCAGTTTCAGAGTATCTAGCCTTATAATGAGATCCTAGATGTATTCAGAGTTGAGATTTGTGCAAGATGAAAGATAAGTATGGAGTTTCATTCTTCTCTATATTGATATCCAAGTTTTCAAACACAATTTGTTGACAATGCTGTCCATTCTCCAATGTATATTTTTTTGGTGTCTTTATCAAAAATCAGGTAGCTACAATTGTGTGGACTTATAACTGGATTCCCTATTCTATTGCATTGTTCTATAAAGCTCTATGTTTGTACCCACAGACAAAAATCTACTCTCAGCTTTAATCAAAAGAGTCTTTTTTCTTCATTGTGCATTGGTCAATGCAGAGCCCCATGGTTGCCCAAGATGCTGAGAATTAATGACAGTTGGGGCTTGCATACAAACTCCTCTAAGGCTCAGGAGATATTGTTGAAAGTTGTAGAAAGTATGTAATAACTGGAAGATAGGGTGAAGGAATAGTTGTGAAATACTATTACAATTGTTAGCAGCCATTGCAATCATGAACTTGAAGCAACTGCCATTACCTGCCCTGGGTTCCAGACAAGATTGGCCCTGTCAACAATCAGTCATACATGAGGAAAGGATTCATGAACCCTACCCCTTTCTGTAGAACTACTGAATATTCATAAATTCTGGGAGATGTGTATTCACCTTCTTCAGTTATATATCTACTGCTGAACCCACTAGGTTCCAATGGATACCTTCAAACCTATTTTTATACAGATGGCCCTGGTTTGATTCAGTGGACTAAAAAGCATTACTAATGGAGCCAAAAAATTCTACTTTACCCCTAGTAGACCTAGCAGAGTTATCCGCTTTCCAATTCTATTTATGATGTTAAGAATACATGCACTAAGTAAAAGGCAAATAATGGTATGAGAGGTGACACTTTTATATGGGAGGTGACACTTTATGCAAGTAAATATCGTATCCATCTACTGAAAAGAGGAAGCAGCACTCAAAGAGAAGAGCATAGCAGTGTAAAGGAAAGATTGATGCTGCAGAGACTAACTTGAATTCCTTATTTTCTTGCTGGAAAGCTTTATCTTAATGCATGGTAAGAGAGTGGCCACCTTCTTCGTTTATGGACACTCATTTTTAGTTCCATGCCCTCTTCTTTCAAACTGAACAACATGTGATTTTAAGTATCAACGTGGAGAATTCTGGAGTGTTCCAGTTTGAATTTACTTACAGGAGGAGAAAAATACCAGGATACTTATACATGGTTCTAAACCCTAGATTTTGGCTTACTCCTTAGAAATAAATAAAATTTGGATCAATGTATTTCTGCCATCAAGACCTTTGTTAACTGAGCTCTAATTGATAGGCCTAGTTGACGGGATCAGAATAGGATAACTTTCAATGTGTTATATGAAGAAAGGGAAGCTATTAAGCTAGATATGCAATATTAGGATGCTTACTCACTCGGTTTACTCACTCACTTATTATTAGAAATAAGCTTTCAATACATCAAGAAGAGGGATATTCTTAAAGAATATATACCATCTCTCAGGATAACTTTAAAATTCATCTACTAAATACCCTAGGAATGTATTAACAACAATCTGCACCTTGGTATTGGTAACTATGGCTATAAGCAGAACCTTCCATAGTTTTAGTAAAGGATTCTTGCAAATCCTTTTTTCTTTTTCTTTTTGCAAATATTCTTTGTTTATATCTCTGACAAATGTCCTATGATTGATAGAAAATATACAAAGATGAATAATGTTTGTTTATGGAGAATAAGGCAATGGAAGCTCTTCAATCAATATATCATCCTACCATATGAAAGATCCCAAAGAGGTAATATGAGACAGTTAAAAAGAGGTGCATTGTCTAAAGCTGGGGATTTGAAGTCAAGGTAAATCAAGAAAGATGAGCAGGAGGGAGCAGGAGAAAATGAAGAAAAATGATTATGGGATTTCAGAGAGTGAGTGCACATAACATGAGCAACAGTTTAGCAGTTTGAAGCAGTGTATCAAAATGTGGAGAAAAAAAAGATTCTCACTATTACTGACTATGAGGCATAACTAAAGGATGAATCAGGACCTGGTATTGGAAGTTAAATGCTGTATCACAGGAGTAAATACTCATATCAATAGACTCACCCTTATCCAACACTATCTTCTGCCTTCCTTTGATCAGGTGCCCTCGTGGTTCTACATTCTTAAGCTTCTCTTAGCTTCTGCTAATATGTCTTGTCTATGTCCTGAAGATCCTGCTTTTTCCTATCATTAAAGATTCAGAACTTCCTCAGTGAAGTGTTATAAATTGACCCTAGTTTTCAGTTCAGTGACCAATGTGGGAGGGGAGAGTAGAAGCCAATATAGGTGTAAGTTAACTTACAAGGTTAAAAGGAGCTCTGTACAGATTTCAAGCAAATGGCAACTCAAGGTGTCCGGCAGGGAGAAATGAGCTACTTAAGAAACTTAGCTGCTGGGACTGGAGTGACAGTTCAGTGGATAGGAGTACTTACTGCTTTTGGTGAGGGTCTGAGTTCAGTTCCCAGCATCCACATAATAGCTCAGAACTGCCTTTTATTCCAGTTCCAGGGGATTATGAACCTACTTCTGACCTCTATTCCCACAATCAAGCACATGCTGCACATACATACATGCAAGCTAAAACACTCATACATGTAAAATAAGATAAATAAATCTTTATTTTTTTATTTTTTATTTTGGTTTTTCGAGACAGGGTTTCTCTGTGTAGCTTTGCACCTTGCCTGGAACTCACTTGGTAGCCCAGGCTGGCCTCGAACTCACAGAGATCCTCCTGCCTCTGCCTCTGCCTCCCGAGTGCTGGGATTAAAGGCTTGCACCACCACCACCTGGCGATAAATACATCTTTAAATAATAAAGAAAGAAAATTCGCTACTTAAATAAAATCTTGGACTCCGTGCCTTGTAGTGAATCAGTACAAATAGTCCCTATATACTAGTATTGTAATCCTAATCTTTCTAACCAGGACCCAGAACCTGCCAAGCAAGTAGTCCAAGGCTGAGCATTGACCCACTCATAACTTCTGTTATTCTTATAATGAAGCTTTGGACATTAAAAATTAGCCTTTACTCTCCTTTAACTGCAGGAAATAGCATTTTGTTTACACGCTCTCATGACTTTCACAGTAATCTTCAATCTGGGATGCATTACTCTTATTTGCTTCTTGTAGTTTATTTCCCCTTAATGAACTCATGGCACTTAGCCATTTTATTCTATTGTCCTTAGCAGTAGCATTCTGACAACCTTTTCAAAAGCCTGAAACATTGTATTTTTCTTCCCACCTATCAGTATCTCACTGTACTTTACAACGTTTGAAGGTCCAATAATATACATGCCAGGATTTATCAGTTTTCCATCTAACCCCTAGAGATGAGTACTCTGCCAGCTAATCAACAGTACCAGCAGCTGCAAAATCCCTGTTTCTTTGTATTATTCCTGAAACTATCCCTCTTAAGCAGAGTTGCCTGGGAAACAGATCCTGAGGAGGAAATATGTCCATTTAGAAAGTCTATTAGAGAGTAATGTTGGGCTCAACACTGGGAGAGAGGTGAAACAACCAGGATTATATCAAAACAAGCTGTAAAATAGTCTCCATTCAGGCCTTGCCTCTGAGGGTGTCAGAACTAGAGAGGAAACAGGTCTCTCTTAAATGGCATAGACATTTCAGAAAGTCAATCATTTAGGGGAAGAGATAAATCATAAAGGAACCCCAGTTTTCAACTGTGTTAAGCAATAATAAGAAGAAAAAACATGATACATCTTACCCACTGTTTTTTTTTTTTTAGAACCCTTACCAAATGGAGAACTTTTTCAGTTAGTAGTTATTACAGTGACCACATGGAAGTATGCTGGAAACTTTGGATGGACTCAGAGAGATGACAATCTGAGAATGAATGCCTTAGTTTTGAGAAATAGCACTGTCTGGCTAATGTTGTTTCTTGAGGGTTTCTTGTTCTTACTATTGGCCACAGATGTTCATTCATTGTGTATAAAAATAAAAGCCTGGTTTCAGCTATACAACATAAAATGAAGATGGATACTTTGTTATTACAATTTGTCTGTCCATGGAATGAAAGACAAAGCAACTTCTCTGTCAGCCTTTACTGCCGTTTGGTCAGCACAGAGACGACAATGAAATAGCAGCATTCTTAAGAAGAAAATGACCCACTCATAACTTCATAAGTGGAATATTTTCTTTGTGTAGATGTTGCTTTTAGTACCATCTTAGAAGATCAAGATTCAAAATTTTAGTTCATTAAACATACTGGGTAATATTCTATCCTTTTGGCAGGTGAGGTAAAATTTTTATTTCTTTTATTATGGACACTGGTCCCATTTCTGATTTCAGCTTTGCTTTACTCAGCAGCCATTGAGGATCTCAAGGAATCACATTATACATATTCAGGATAATGTTTGCATATGTACCTCTGTATGTGCTTTCAGAACCTAAAGAGAAATTAAGGGAAAACATACTGGAAATTAAATTTGAAATATATGTTGGGTTCTCTTACTTTGTGAACTTAAAGGAGAAATAGTGTCAATCTAGGGCTCCTTTAGATGATTTCTAAACTCTCTTCAATTAGTGATGTCATTTGCTCATTTGATAGCTGTTACAAGCAAATGAAATAAGCAAGACAGGCCTAATGAGGCCTGTTGACATTTGACAGTTGTGAATGTTAAGGCATAGACTGTCAAAAAGCTTCCAAAGGTCATAAAACTAAACTGAAATAAAGTTGGAAATAGAAATAAGATTTTCATTTTAAAATATCTCCAAGGAATATGACAAAAATATTCTTGATCAGTAGAGAGAATGAAGTATATGAATGTTGCTTGAGCCATAAGACATAAAGGATAACAACAATCCTGAAGGATAGTGGGAATTGTCAAAAAGAGCAAGGCCACATATCCTTAGTAGGTTAAGTCCAGGAAGCCAGAGCAATTTTAAATAAACAAGTGAACAAATAAATTTGTATAAATGCTTCAATATCAATATGACAAATGGTAAAAGCAAAAGGAGTACATTTTAACTCTTCACCTTACGTGTGATGTGCTTTAAAATTAATACCAAAATATGAAGGCCATATACCTTGCTCTTAAGTATCTTGACACTTACATAAAGCATATCATAACACACACACACACACACACACACACACACACACACACACACACACAGAGAGAGAGAGAGAGAGAGAGAGAGAGAGAGAGACAGAGACAAAGATAGAATGAAATATACAAATATCAACTGTTGAATTTGGACCACATATTTGGCGTTTTGAACAGGACAATGATCCAAGAGATAGAGTCCCTGCATCCTTTAGCTGTTTCCAAAGAGAGCTAAAATCCACACTGCTTTCTCAGCAATGTGTACATTGATAACCCTGCGATAATTCTTTTTTTTCTTTTTTTATAAGAAATTTTCTATTCATTTTACATACAAACCACAGATGTCTCTCCCCTCTCTCCTCCCATCCCCCAACATTCCCCACCAATCCTCCACCCATTCCCCCCTTCTCCAAGGCAAGGCCTCCCATGGGGAGTCAGCAGAGCCTGATATATTCAGTTGAGGTCCGTTCAAGCCCCTCCCTCTGCACCAAGGCTGTGTAAGGTGTCCCACCATAGGCAGTGGTCTCAAAAAAAGCCTTTCTTATAAGTTTCTTTTGCTTTTTTTTAGTTGCTGAGATTATAATGTATTTACATTTATTTCTTCCTTTTCTCCATTCTAAACCTTTCCATATACTCTTGCTTGCTCTCTTTCAAATTCATGGCCCTTATTTTCATTAGTTGTTATTGCATGAATTTATATATATACATATATATTCCTAAATACAACTTGCTCAGTCTGTATAATGTTACTTTTATGTGTTTTCAGGGCTGACCATTTGGTATTGGAGGAACAAGTGATGTGATCTTCTGTGAAGGAGACAATTTCTAACACTCTCCTTGTTCCTTATTTGCCTATAGTTCTTTGTGTAGGGCTGGGCCCTCATGGCTTCCCCCATCCACGTTAGCAATTCTATTGTTGTTGTCTTTGTTCATCACATGTTTGCACAGTCATATTGCTGAGACTTTATGGGTATAGCTTCTGAATTACTGGGAGACACAATTTCATAGCAAACTCCTGGATCCTCTGGCTTTTACAGTCTTACACCTCCCTCTTTTCTCCTGTTCTCCTTAGATGTGGGAGTGCTTTGCAGGTGTATCATTGGGACTAGGCTCCCTAACTCGGCATTTAGAGTGTTTGTAGTTTTCTGTAGTAGTCTCTGTCTGGAGCAAACTACTTTAGTTCTTACAGTCTGTCTGTCTCTGTCTTACTATCTCTCCAAAAAGTGAGAAACTGGTGGGGACATATTTCATACTTCAGCAGTCACAAAAATCCAAACTATTAGCAAAGGAAATGCAGGATTTTCTTTAAGGTCTTCAAACAAACCATTGAAACAAAATCATTTAGGACTTTGTTTCCATGATCTATAAGATTTGGAAGAGTTATATGACATTACAGTATCCTAAAGGACACTTCCAAAGTACAAAATGTTGTGCAAATGAAAAGGATTTCAAAATAATACTTACCATTATCATTTAAACTAAGCCCGTTGATGTGGTTCTAATACATTCTGCACAAGGGCATTTTCTCATTTCTGTCCCTGCAACAATTGCTCTCTATAATAAACGAACCAGATGATATTGTGCACTGAAAAGAAAGCTGAGCTCAACTAAATTATTAGCAGTTCTTTTATTCTGTATTCAAGAAGCAATTACTCTTGAATTATGTGAGCCAGCCTCCTTCATCTCCTGCATTTCAAAGAAGAAAATAAAATACCACTCAAATTCCATATATTCAAATCAACAGGACAAAATTCCCTAAACCAAAAGGATTTTAAAACTTTCACTGAATAAATGTGTACACTTTCTGTAACAACATACATCTTACAATTTGTACATTATTTAAAATACAAATACTCAGACATGTTTTATATCATTATCTGTTTATTGTTACATTAGCAGTTTGCATTTTAAGCCCAATGGATGAGTTTCTGATAATAGATGGGATTTGGTAGGAACCCTACACACAGTAAGGAAACAAATAACAATTTCTAAATGAGTGAAAAAAAAACCCTATGTTCGTCAACTATTCAGAAAAATAAAATACTAAGCAAAGTCAATCGACTAACTGGTTGCTATGGCAACATTTTTCTTCATTGGAAACAAATCACAGCAAGGCAAGAGCAGATTTTACATAAGCTGGCAATAGGAACAGGGGAGAAGCACTGTGATGCTTTCTTCATTTATTCTATCTCTGGAAATTGATTAATAGGTAGTTAGAAAAGGCAATTGGCTTGCTCTGAAGTTTAGCAAAGGAAATGTCTTTGAACAAAAGCCGTTTTCTTGTCTAAATTCTGCTAGTAGTAATTCAGTAAGCGCAGGTCAGAGGAGAAAGCTCTGTGTCTGTTAGCAGTAAGGTTGTGAGTGTCTTCCTGAAGACTGTAGACAGACAAAAGAACAAAGATTTTCATTTTCATTTGAAACCCCCCATGGTAGAAAAGTATTACTGTTTTTCTTGGCTTGACTGTTTTGTAGTTCAATTTCATTTTTATATACATATTTCATGGTTGGCAAAAAGAAAATCCAAATATTGGCTTAATGGTGTTAAAAGATAAACTTGGGTACATTAAATTTTCAGAGGTTATTTGAGCAAATTATGATTCATGAGTCAGGCAGCTCCAGACCATATGTAATTTGGGACTTCACCAAAGAGATGCAAGAGAAAAACTTTTGTAAAGTATCTACAAAAGCAAGACAAAATACTTCACTGGGGCTTTATTTGGGTTTGAAATGGTACCCAATGCACTAAATTTGAAGGTGTGATGTCACTAAAGTCAGATAATGGAGTCGTTGGAGTTAAGATTTAGTAGCAGCTATTTAGGTCACTGAGTATGTTCATGGGGCCCTGATATCTTCTTTTCCATGTATGCTTCATTGCCATGCATTCCTTTCATGGTGAACTGTCATGCCAGAGGTCCCAAACCAGCATGGCTATGTTACCATGAACTGAAATGTCTAGACCATCAGTCATCATTTAAGTTACCTCAAATACATTGTCACAGCAATGGAAAACTGAATAATGCAACAGAAAGCACAATGTTGGAGAATAGTTGGTAGGTTTTGATCAGTAAAGTGTCTACACATAGCTCAGTTGGAGGTTGTAAATTGTAAAATTCACTGGGTCAGGTTTTGGTTCAGTTATTACGGATGTTATGGCTGTCTTAGCCCAATCAGTTCTTGTTTAATTATTTTCTATTTTTTAACTTGAAAAGATATTTTTGTACACTATATTCTGATTCTGATTTCCCTTCTTCAAGTCCTCTGAGAACCCCCTCTCCAATCAGATTCCACATTCTTGCTGTCTCTTGTTAGAATACAGGCATCAAAAAACTAGTACTAGAATAAGATAAAATGAAATGAAACAAAAACAAACCAAATAGAAGAAAACAAACAGAAGTAAAAAACAAAGCCAAAGAAAAACCACAAGAGACATACATCGCCACAGAGACACACACTCAGAATGTTTAAGCAGAGCTATCTAATAACTCCAATTTAATGCCAGAATTTCACATGGATATTGCTTGGACATGTGTATTACTGGGATTCATACTAGTAAGGCATAGCTGATAAACAGATGGGTGCACTTTTTGCTCTGTTTTGTTTTTGGAATACAAGGTGGAAGAACAGAATATGGTTTCATCTTCATCATTTACCAGTTATGTAGCTATGCAAGTTTCTGAACATGGAATTCTATAAGTACCTCATAAAATGGGACTGATATTAACTGGTACACATCTCATTAGTGGTTCTGAAAATTTTACATATTCTGTGCTTTAACTATACAATAATGTATAATGTAAACCAGCAATCTTCACTTCATGGGCATGATTATGAGACTCCCATATTTGCTTTTATGTTCTTGTCACTAACTTGAAATCCTTACTAATTTTTATGCAAAGCATTAATATTTTTATTCTGCTCAGAACCCCATAAGTTATGTAGTTTTTATTCAATGTAAGACATCATTGGAGAGTAATACTGTCTTAAACATTTTTCCTTACTTTTAGATATGTCCCCATTTTGTGGCTCTGGCTGTTCTGCAACTCACCATATAGACCAGACTGCTCTCAAAATCACAAACATCTACCTGCCTCTACCCATGGAGTCCTGAGGTGATGGAGTATATTCTACCACCCTACCAGAAAGCCACATCCTTTTAAGATAAAATGTATTTGTAGAATGTAGCTAAGTACCTGGGTAATTTTCTTCTATTGGCTTTTTTTTAACTTTGTAATATATTAGAATAGAAGGGGTGAATAAATGAAACACTGTACGCAATTTTTAATAATTCACTTAAGTAATATCAAGGAAGTCATTTAAGTCAAGTTTGAGCTAAGGTTAAATATGAAGGTTGAATTTAGTAAGTAATTAAAATCAAAATGAAAGGAATAACGGTGTGCATCAATATGTAGCTGATTATATTTGACCTTGCCTGGAGCATGTCCAGTACTGTAGTACTGTGTGCATTTGTGGGGCAGCAGTGAGGAAGGAGTGATATCAAGTTGCTTTTGTTTCTTTTTCTTTTTGCTGTTGCCAGATCCAGCATGAGGATGGGGGATATGGGGGATTAAAACTCCTAGACTAACTGCTGTTTGTATAACCCTGATTATATGTTAGGATATTTTTCTTTATAATAGTTAAATGTCCTAAGGCATAATATATATTGTCTTTCTCCTGATCCTTTATTACAGCATGTTTTGGGCCTGGCAAAATAGAAAGTAGATAATGTCTACATAGAGGGAAAGAATGGGAATTAAAATGTATTTTCTACATATAACCCTATATGTAATAGCTCTATGTGAGAATCTTTTTAAAATGGCCTTTAATCTACCCATTATCTACAGAAATCATTAAAGAAGGAATGAAGAGTGTGAGGGAATCAGGGAGACTTACATTTTTGCTAGAAAATATATAAATTACAATATTCACCTTATTTTCAATTTCTTTGCCTTTTTGATTTTAGATATTAGTGACTACATTGCACTGAGTCATTTGCTGATAAAAGTATAAAGAAGAAGACTCAAATGTACTTTCCTGAAAGTCTCCGAGGATTAGCCTGAACATTTCTTTGGGAAAATTTAAAAAATTACTCCCATAATAAAAGATGAATTTTTAAGATGGGTAAATTAAATAGAGAAGACATTGTAAACCTACATGGAAGTTGGAATTTTGATATAAAAATTATAAAAAGTTATAATTAATAATAAAATTTTCTTAACCCAGTAAAAACAGAGCAGTGTGTATGTGTGTGTGTTTGTGTGTGTGTGTGTGTGTGTGTGTGTGTTTTTTGTTGTTTATCACTAAGAAAACATTCTAGTTATTATCTGAGCTAAAAAGAACCCCTTTTCATCTAAAAAAAATGTGAAATCAACCATCCAGAATTATCTTCTGCTGTATATTTGTATTCCTGCTCTAATCATGATGGGGACATGCCTTTGTTTCTATGAATTACATGTGTGGCAAAATAAGTGATAGATACAAATAAATAAGGTGAAGAATGACTAAATAGTTTGTATACCTCACTTGCAATGTCTGAACTATTTTGTTCTTGCCTGATTAATGAGAAATCTTAAATATAGATGGGTTCATACCATAAACAACAAAATACACACAAAATTCACTCTTGAATTGGTAAATCCAAAATGAAAAAAAAAACATGAATATGTTGCCTTTATTTTCATGTGTTCTTTTTATTTACATGTCTGTTTTAATGTTGCTATGGTTGGAATATAGAATGATTTCATAGCTTCATGTTTCAACTGCTTATTCCACAGCATGTACATCTTGTTTGAAACTTTTGAGGTTTTAGGAAATGGAGCCCAGCTGATTGATGTAGGTCACTAGTGATAAGTCTGAAAATTCAAACTATTTCTGGTTCTCGTCTAACAAAATATGAGAACTGGCCACATATGCCTACCATCATGAAATCCTCCATGCCTTTCCCAACATGAAAGACTGAAATCTCTCTGAAACAATGATCCAAAATAGACCTTTTCTCCATTTAGTTGTATCTGTCAGTTGTTTTGGTACTGTGATGAGAAAAATAACTACTAAATGTGTTCATTTTTATCTATAGTACTCCTACACTTAAGATATAGTGAAATAAATTCTTTGACAGAAACTATAGCATTCACAGCTATTCACAAGTGTGATTAATGCAATTCATCAGATAAAATAATTTTTAAAAGTAGAGCTGGGTGTGGTACACTTGTAATACCAGCACTCACTGGAGAGTAGAGGGTGAAGCAGGAGCATCACCATGAGTTCAAAGCCCACTTGATCTTTATAGCAAGTTCCAAGTCAGCCAGACCTACACAGTAGGACTCTTTCATTTTTAGGATGATTGTATGGATTTGTATATATATATTTGTGTGTGTGTGTGTGTGTGTGTGTGTGTATGTATGTATGTATTATATGTATTTGTGTGTATATATATATATAATTAGTTAAATTTATTCATTTATTTTACATCCTGACAGCAGCTTCCCCTCTCTCCTCTCCTCCCATCCTCCTCCCATGTCTTAGAGCCAATTTCCTGGACCCTGTGGGCCTGTCCTACTACAGGTGTCAACAAAGCATGGCAGATCAAGTTGAGGTAGAACGAAGCTCCTCCCCTGGTATTAAGACTGGGTAAGGCAACCCAGCATGAGGAATAGTTTCCTCTTAAAAAATAAACAGAAAAGAAAATGAATACAAGCTGGTCTTTGAGACCTCTTTGTCTTATTTCCTCTTTTTGCCTATTGTTCCCTCTGTGCTGGCTTCAGGCATTTTCTTGTAGAGATACTTTGCCTAGGATTGAATACTCTGAACAGCAATGCAGTTATCATTTTATCATTGTAAGCATGTGATTTTGGATTTGAATGAGTTCTAATACCTGTGGCTGAAACCTGATTATTTTGGGAATCTAAATAGAAAAGAAAATCAGATTTTTTTCCCAATAGATGATTGCCTGGTATGATTAAGCTAATGCACTTCTACAAAGATGGCACATTATCATTAAGACTAACAAAGTATTTCTTTCTCATTTGAGGACATCATTCCCCAAAGCGGGTTTGTGCTTTATTTCAAAACCAAAAAACTAAAAGAACTGAATCTCCCTAAAATACTTCTTATACAACAAGATGTGAGGGAGAATTATTTTCCATTGTTTCAATTTAGATATTTTTCTTTTCTCCATAAACACAATTTTGCTTAGGTTTTGGAACCCAGAGAGATTATAGCTCAAAGGTGTTACACAATTTGAAATTTCACTAACAGCTGCTCAAGAGTTTTAAAAGGAAGTTATGATATCAGATAACTAGTATTTCTACCACCCACTAATTACTTCGGAATAGTTACAATGAGTGTTTTGTTACTAACTTTTTTGCACCTTAGGCTTGCAGCATTCTAAATATACTAAAGGTATCATCTTTCTGAGATTCACTTTTTTCCTTTGGAAACAAATCTGTCAAGCCATATTTTCCCATTTTAGAGGCACAGTATTCTCCCAGAATAGCAAAGCAGAGAAGGTTTTCTAATGCCTTCTCCAATGTACTAGGACACCATTGGATCCTCCTCTGGCAATTACATATCTAGTGTAAACACTGTTTTCTCCTTGTCTTTTCAAAATATGTGACTTCTGTCATTTATTCAAAATAACAACTTCAGACTGGTGGTAACACAGGACTGAATAAGATAAGTACAGAATTTTAGCATATAGAAAATGTTAGCATTGTATATGAATTAGGGGGATTGATTATCCTACAAGTTATTTGAAAAACACTGCCTTTAGAGTCCTACAGTGACAAAATCAATTTTGATCACATATACTACAATGAATCAGTACAAATAGGTTAATCCTTTGAGGAAATGTATTCATTCCTCAATAGAAATTTTCTGGAGGCCCTAGGAAGTGGTGGTAAAAATAAAAGTGTTGATTACTAGATTATAATTCACTTAAATCTCAATGTAGTAAAAGAAACAAGCCTAGTGCAGTGAATTCGAGTTTCCTGGGAGGCTGAGGCAGGAGGATGATTTGAGCCAAGGAATCTGAAGGCAGAATGCGTAGCATACTTGAATTTCTAGCTCATATAACATACAAATAGCTGGGACTGGAGAAATAGCTCAGTGATTAAGAGCACTTGCACAGGACCTGGGTTTTATTCTTAGTACCTACATGGCTACTCAGAACTGTTCCAGGAAATCTGACACCCTCTCATGACCTTCACATGTACCAGAAATGCATGTGGTACACACACACACACACACACACACACACACACACACACACACACACACACACACAGACAAAATACTCATCACATAAAAAATATAAATCTTTAAAAAGGAAAGTATTGCCAGGCGGCAGTGACACACACCTTTAATCCCAGCGCTCAGGAGACAGAGTCAGGTGGATCTCTATGTGTTCGAGGCCAGCCTGTTCTACAGAGTGAGATCCAGGACAGGCACCAAAAATACACAGAGAAACCCTGTCTCAAAAAAATAACTAAATAAATAATAAAAAGTAATGTATTTTATGACACAAAATCCGGACATTATTTGAGAAACTCAGTTGAAAGAGCTACTAGGCTATTGATATATTAGACTGTTTAAAGTAACCTTTTATTCATGTTATAAATATATATATATATATAGTATAAGTATAAATCACTTATATTATTTTTTTCAGATTAAAATTATGCTTGAGTTTCTCCAAAGTCAAATATTCACAGTGTAGCTTTAATTTGCAATATATTCTTCACTCATCTGACAGACATAAATTCGTTTTAGAAAAAGAAATGTCATTTCTGAAGGAATTATATTTTCATTTATTTATATTAAGGCAAGATGAGCCCTACCCATTTCTGATGCCAGTGGGGAGAATAGATATGTTGCTTCCATAAGTACTTGTACTCTCCCTCTCCCCTTCTAGGGAAACATCACAGGGTATATTAACTAACTCCTCTGTTTTACCACATGAAGCAAGGACTTGAACCTTCCACACTCTGCATCCTAGGAGATGATGGAAAATACCCTGACCAAATCTGTATCTAACTTCAGAGTGAAATGAAAGAATATGTAGGTAGAACTGAGGTTAACTTAAGCTACTCAAAGTATTTTACCTCTGTATTTCTTAAGATTGTAGCAGGAGGGAATAGTTCCTTGTTATTTCCTAACTTGCATGAAATGCCTTGAATGGGGTTTCATCTCATTTGGGGAAAGTGAAGTAAATAATTCTTTTTTTCCCCACAGACCAAGTCTTAACTTTTATTACTTTAAAAACCTGCATATTTATTTTACTTTCTGACTCTGTGCTTGTGCCTTCAACACTTTCAAAACAATTTTCTCCTCCTCAATAGGGAAAGCCTGCTTGATCCTATCACAGACAGTTGGCACACATGGAATCACCATAGGCCCTGCTGATGTGCTTCTTTGCCGTAAACAATCTCTCTTTTTTTTTTTTTTTTTTTTTTTTTTGGTTTTTTGAGACAGGGTTTCTCTATGTAGCTTTGCGCCTTTCCTGGAACTCACTTGGTAGCCCAGGCTGGCCTCAAACTCACAGAGATCCTCCTGCCTCTGCCTCCCAAGTGCTGGAATTAAAGGCGTGCGCCACCACCGCCCAGCCACAATCTCTTTTTTTTTAAGTGGCTTTTTTTTATTATTATTTTTTAATTGGCCTCCCAAACAGTTCAAGCTAATCGACTGTCTCACTTATCCAGAGGGCCTGATTCAGTTGGGGGCTTCTCAGCTATTGGTTCATAGTTCATGTGTTTCCACTAGTTTGGCTATTTGTCCCTGTGCTTTTTCCAATCATGGTCTCAACATCTCTCGCTCATACAATCCCTCCTTTTTCTTGGACTCCCGGAGCTCCACCTGGGGCCTGGCCGTGGATCTCTGCGTCTGCTTCCATCAGTCATTGGATGAGAGTTCTACCGATATATCACACTTTACAATAGTCACAAATGATATAAAATACCTTGGGGTAATTCTAACTAAGCAAGTGAAGGACCTGTATGACAAGAACTTTAAGTCCCTGAAAAAAGAAATTGAAGAAGATGTGAACATCTCTTAAGGACTTTTGGTCTCACAGCACAAACTTCTCGATGTCTGCCTGGGTATACACTGCATGAGGATTTAGGTGCTTTCTCAACCTTCTTGGTATAAAAGTAAACAATCCTGTTGCCAGGGGTTCAAGACAGACTAGTTTTCTTAGAGGCTGTATTGTGGGAAAGCCTACGATGATATGTTAAATGCTGGACCACTCTGTGTGTGTCTAAGCACTGGTCCCCTCATAAATAATTCTTTTACACTGTCAACTTCCTACAAAGTGAGGGAAACACATATTCTTTTTATTCCTTTTGCTGTGAATGGTGTGTGTGTTCTTTTTGTTTAGTTATCTTTCCTATGGCTGAAAAAGATACAGGCAGTGTATGCTAAAGATACTCAAGTATTCCAGTTGCTGACAATTACTTAAGAAAAGCTCATATAATCTTCCACAAAATTTATTTTAACAACTGTTTGAAAATTACTCCTAGAAATGTGTTCTTGATAAAAGAATGAAACCACTACAGTAACAAAATGTCTTATCAACATTTCAGAGCTTTGTTTCAATGGATGCATTTCTAGTACATCATCTTAACCACTCCAGATCTTGTGGAAGTATTTCTAAATATGACAATAGCAGGATAACCACCAATGATGTGAGAAATTAACCGGGCTACCTTTGAGTTAAATTGAGAAACAGAAAACATCGATAGTGTCCTAAACCACAAGCATAATCCTTTGCTCAAACTTGGAATTGGACACATTTTGATACCCAGTTTTGTCCTGCTTTATAAATACAGAAGGTGGCTAAAATGCTCATATGCCAATAGTAAATGGCTCTTTGCAGGAACATTAAATAGGAACAAAAGTTTTTTTTTATAGCCTATGTAAAATCCAACCTTTGATGACTATTTTCTCCATTAATTTAGTTTGACTGTGTAGCAACCTTTTGAATAGCAATGAAATGAAGACTCTACAGCCCCAGGTCATGTGTCATTCATACCAGCAAATTTTCCCTGAGAAGAGTGAGGTGCAAAATCTTGCAGACCCTTGTAGTCTTAAGGCTTCAGCAGCCCGGGGCCATGTCTACAAGTAGACAACCCTAGAAAGTCAGTCAACTAGGCTTTCTTTCAATAATCTGACTTTCTAATTTTCTGCCTGTTCTACTTGCCTCTGTTCTCATTGTTTCTTGGCTTTGATACAGCCTTCCGTCTCTTCTAATAACTTGTTTTTGTGTGATCCCTGGCACTTGGCTGCTTGTTTGCTCTTTCTTACACCACTTTCTTGTCTTCTGACTTTCAGACATGATCTATGGCTGCTATATTCTTCTCATTTGTTCTTTCCCTCCTTTCTATACTTTCTTTTGGCACTTTTTGAGCCAACTCATAGGCTTTTTCTCTTATTTATGTCAACGACCTTGCTTTGTTATTGAAGAAAGTGTTATCTGGGGACTGTGTTATATGATGCTGGGCAGTACTGGCAAGCTACAGTCTGCACACATGATTACCATTTTCTGCTGGTTTTCCATCGCTTAGGGTAATTTTGGATTGTGTCATATCTTACCATCCAATAGTCTTTTGAAATGGAAGAGCTTTAAACCTATAAATTACTGAATTACTTTCATGGAGCTTACCTATTGAAGTACATAAACAAGTTTTTAATTAACTTTTGTTACTTATCTTCTTTTCTGGAGAAACACATTTACCTTTCCTTATTATGCATTCCCAAGGGCAGACAGGAAATATACTGGGTAAGGCTTAAACTATATGCAATAAAACCGTGAAAGCTGACCTATCTTCATCCTGGTACTGCAACTGCCAGAAACTTCCACCTCATCTGATGCTCTGTCTATACAATTTAGATTATGTGTTGTTACTTACCTGTCATTTCAATATGTCAGGAGTATTTCGTCCCATTCAGAATCTGAGCTCTATATTGCTTGAATGTTTCTGACATACAGCATACAACTCTACATATGGCAGGTGCTACATTTATTGACTGATAAAAGACAATGGGTTCTGGATATAAAAATAAGTTTTGGTATGTCACTTAGAGAATTCATTCATTCAGAGGAATATACATTCATCACAGAAATACCCACAGAGAAGTTAATAGATCTGCATAAACTCTCCACTTGGATTTCCTTTTCTTAGAACTATAAAATGAGGTGCTTCAGCAAAGAATGAATTGTGACAAAAATGTTTTTTCCAAATATAAATTCATGTGCCTTACTGAATAGAGTTTGACAAGCTCATGAAATATTTATGCTAATTCATGTACTTGAAGAGTATGTCACATGTGCTTGGTTCTTACACCAGAATGTCTCAGATTTAATCCCAAATCATTGCGCATTTATGCTTTCACTTAATGTTTTCCCCTGTCTTGTCAACAGTCCATTAGTGTAAGATACACTTTGACAGTTTAGATAAAAACCTTCTTGCATTTTCTTCTACTCTGAAATAGCTAACTAGTCAAGGGTGTCCGTGGAGCGGAGCTGTTGCAAACACATACTCATTTTGACCGTTTGATTTCTGCTTTGTCTTTGTATTGCATGCTAAACCAACAGAGGGCTCAATGTGTGAAAGATTTTTTTGCATTTGATATAGTATTATATTCAAAATTTGTCATGTAGGATTTATTATGTCTCCAGTTGGTATCCCACTTTTCCATTTAAGATAACACAGTATATTCTGAATATGTATCAGTTTGTGATAAAAATCAGGGTTCGATAGTTTCTAGAGAAAGATAACCAATTGTAATAGGTGAAGAAAAGATATTTGAACAAACCCTATGACATAAGGAGCACTGATTAAAGAATTCTATCAAAACCCTTAGGAACATCTGGGCCAGCAATATGTTTCAGCAGACCAAAGCCTCCCTGCCATGCCTAATAGCATGAATTTGAACACCAGGACCCACATATTGGAATGGGAAAACAAACTCCTGAAAGCTGTCCACTGACCTCTACATGTATGCTGTAGTGCCTTTGCATGCCTCCCCCCCACACACTAAATAAATGCGTAAGTTTTAGCTTTTAAATAATGCCGAGACCAGGAGGCCAGAGAGATGACTCCATGGGTAAGGCACTTGTTGCTCAATGAGTGACTGATTATCTGTATTTGATCTCCAAAAACACATGCAACGTGGGTGGAAGGAGACTCCATAAAGTTATATTTTGACTTCTACAAGCATATTCTGGCACACATGCCCACATACACACATCATGTACATAAATAATAAAAGCAATTGTCACAAAATTAGTTTAAAAAGTCATTTTAAAATGCTAAGTATGGACTTTAAAGACAGACCAATACTTATAAAAGAGCCTTTCAGTTTATTTCTTGTAAAATCTTCAGCATCAATAAATGTAGCACCTGCCATCAGCTAGGACTGATCGCATAATCTTATAATTCCAGCTATCTGAGAAGCTAAAGTGGTAGAATGGCAAATTCAAACCCTGCTCAGGCTAAAGGATAAGTTTAAAATCAACCTACACCAAACCCACAAAATATTATTTCAAAATAAAATGTAAAATATGTCTGGGATACAATGCAGGGACAGAGTATTTGTCTACCCTTTGTGAAAAGTTACGCTCAATTCCTGGTACTGAAAGAAGCAAAAACATGTTTTCTTCCTTTCTCTTGAATTGATGTCTCCTTATCTCCAAAATATAAGATAATAATATATATTCCATGCTTGAGAATTAACTAAGTCTACAGCAAATACTCATAATTGATTGGTTTCCTATTTACTGTTTTTATTTCTCTACAAAATCTAAAATTCATTAATTATATATTCATCAAATTATTAAAATGTCAGCACTAAATACTATTCCTCTTAAATGTACAATGTCCTTCAGAAGGGAACTATGTTAAACAACTATATCTTAACAATTTAGGTAGTATTTCATGGGTCTCTGAAGGGTAGAATCATATATTTCTGGGGTTATAAAGAAATTACAGGGAAGTTTGGGTATGGCAATTGTTCTCAGAGGTAAATAAAACAAAGCAGGATATTTCAGCTATGGGACACTGTCAGTATACTCAGGATGCTAGATGACTAACAACAGACAAACAAGTGTTCAGCAAGTAAGAGATAAAAATGGAGTTGCTCATAAATTTTCTCAGGATGAAGAAGCACGGGTAAAATTCAATGCCTTCAGTATCAGATTTTTTACTATTCATTTAGATGATTAAAATAAAATAACACATTAACTGCAAACCTATTTCTAAGCATTTCACAAATGTTAACGCATACACTGCTCACAATAATTCTCGGAGGTAGGAGATGCTGTCATCTTCACTTCACAAATGAGCAAACAAGGCACAGCACATTTTGTTATGTGCCAAAACATGGAACTAGTAAGTGGAGATGCTAGCAGGAAACTCAAGGAAGATGAGCTTCAGAGTGCATGTGTTTAAAGACAGAATAGCAGCCAGCCTTGTTACACTCAAAAGGTGATTTAAAATCTTTGATGCTGAATTTTTGAGAGATAAACAGTCTATTAGGAAGACCAATAAGCTGAGAAAAAATACCCGAGTTGCAGCAGGAGTTCTGTTAGCTGCAAGGACCTAGGGCAGATCCTTTCCTGTTGTTTGGACTTCATTTTTCTCATTTTTCAATGGATGGATTTGAACTGAATAGGTTTCCTACCTCTTTCAGATCTAGTTCTAGAAAACATTATAGAAATTGATTGTTTTAAAAGTTATTCACAATTTTATTACGTTTTTACTTTGAAAATGCTTCATGCAATTTGGATAACAATTCATCCCAATCCTCTCTCTTAGTAGCTACAGAATTATAGTGGGAGTTGAAACTTTCTTGGAGCTTTGGAATATATAATTACAGTAGACACATGCTGTTGATCTTGATTACCATAGAAACACATGGAAGTTTCTCTCAGAACCCTCTTAATTTCTCAATCTTTTCCAAACTTGTTCAATGAGAGAAAGCATCACAGTATTTTAATTTATTTTCATTTTTGGTTGGTCCATTTGCTAAGAACTGTTGCCAACCATAATAGGCAACATGGAGTAAATCCTCTGCACCTCAGAAAGGAAACTATGAATGGCCTGCCACACATTTAATTAAATACATTTTTTTTCTCTATCAGGCGCTTAACTTAAATGGGATTTGGGGCATCATAAATTTCATGAAATAGCAGTAATTTCATTTTCATTTCCATTCTCTTGGCAGTGTTATTTGTTTGTTTGTTGGTGGGTTGGTTGGTTTTGCTTTTGATTTTTGTTTTGTCTGCTTGGCCTGAAAAAGTTATGGCTCTGTTTATACTGATAAAGGGTTATGGATATTTGATTGAACTGCTGAACTAACACAGCCACATTTCCATTTGACACAGACATATAACTCTCCTTGTTTATCAGCTCCTGTGACCAGATTTGACCTTCTGCTTTCAAAAACCAGTTCTTAAAATGTGGCTGTAAAGTGTCCTCAAGTTCACTCTCCAGAATACTGAGTAAAAGAAAAAAGCCATAAATCAAAGACCTCTGGAAATGACTATATTTTCTTTGTTTTACCTCTTTTGAAGCACTTATGGGATGTTACTTTGAATTTGTGTGTGTGTGTGTGTGTGTGTGTGTGTGTGTGTGTGTGTGTGTATACTCTCTCTGCTAAATTAACTCCTTTGTGGCTAGGAATTATACCCTTTAGTGAATATCCTCATGGTGCTTAGCTGAAAATTGAACACAAAGTAAATGCCCAGTGCATAAAAGCTGAATAAATAATTATTGTCATTTTGGGGAAGCTGTTCATGAAAATCCCTTATTTGAAGGGATTTTTAAAACAAAATGTATTTTCATGACATTCATTTTCTGAAAAATTGAAGAGTACTACACAGTATAAAATACTAACCCTAACCCCAGCATTAGGTTTTAATATATTTTGGACAGAATTTATCTCCCTGTTGTTATCCTAATGGTGGCTGACTTATGAAAATATATTACATATAAAAGAAATGCTGACCTCATAGTCTATGGTATATTGGCAATTGCTTGCACATAGTCTCCTTGTTTCCAATTATTCTCATTAAGAATGAGGGAGCAAGGGAAATTTCCAGGCTTTCAGACGTCCAAACATATCTTCAACCTTGGCAAAATTGAAACTAAGACTAAGGAAATAAAATTGGAGAAACTTTTCTTCCATCTAATATAATGTAGAATTGTAACAACAGCACAACCTGTCTTTCCATCTATGAAGTCTCATTGATGGGCACAATAAAACTAAACATAATTTTGAAGTTTCACAATGCAGTCTGTCACAGTGCTGTGGGTGGAAGTCTTTTTTTTCCCATAATGCCATTTGAGGCCTCATAATGTTTTATACCTGAGATTATTTGTTGAGTTGAATTATATCCATTTAAAATTATGTGTTTTATCTTCAGCCCCTACACTTCCAACTATGACCTTATTTCAAGGTTGAATCTTCATAGAGGCAATAAAATTAAAAAGATATCATTGGAGTAGGTCCAAGTCCATATGAGTGATATTTATAAAAAGAGGAAAAAATGACCCTAAAACAAACATGTATCAAGGGAAGACTCTGTGAAGGACCTTAAAGAAAAGATAGCTATCTTCCTGTCAAGGAGAGGAATCTGCAACAGATTCTTTACTCCTGGCCTCTCAAAGAAGGAACCCTGAGCATACTTTGGTTTCTACTTGTAGTTGCCATAAGTGTGTGATAATAAATTTATGACAGTTAGGCCACTCAGTCAGTGGGACTTTGCTAAGGCAGAGCTATCAAACTATTATACTACAGAAAATCAGAATGTGGGTCTACATGCAGAAGAATGAAAAACAAGGCCCATCTCTATGACTTATAATAGTGAACTCAAAATGAATTACAGGTCTCCATCACCTAGGGACTTGGCCTCTTGGTACAGACCCAGGGCTCAGGGTCTTCATAGTTCTTTCCTGCTGCCACTTTCAGGCATTTTTGTAGCCCATCTCCACTCCTTTGTGACTCCCTGCTATACCATAAAACAGCTCTCTACCAGGGACCCTCAGTCCGGGAACATAGCTGGGGCTCAAGCAAATAACACTTTTCCCCTCCCCATTCTTCATTCATGTCTCTCCAGACTTAATTTTAAATTTGCTGCCATGCCTCTGCTTCAGACCCTCCTCCCACTTCATCTCTATTATCTTGAGATTGGCTACTTGGTGTAGACCTAGAGTTCAGGGTCACTCTAGTTAGTCCTTTTGATGCCACTTTCAGATATTCCTTCTAGCACATCCATTACCTTGTGACTCCTCTGAGACTCTCAGAATCACTCTTTACCAGGGACCCAGAAGCCACCACACTTGGCCAGGACACAGAGTGGGCAACAGCAACCAAAGAACAAGATACCTACCCAACAAGGCAAGATCAGATATTTACACCAAAAATCATTTCAAACATTAAAATTCTAGATGCCTACCTAGATCCCAAAGCAAAAAACACATTGAGAAACCAAGATGGTATGTTTCCTCCTGAAGCCAGAACACCTATTGTAATAGAACCTAAGAAAAGCAATTTACTGAAGCACAAGACAATGGCTTCAAAATAGCAATTATGGATATGCTCAAGGACCTTAAAGAGGAATAAGTGCTTTAGTGAAGATAATGAAAGTACAAACAGTTGAGTGAAAAATAAAATCAATTCAAGACATGATAGTAGAATTTAAAAATGAAATAGAACCATCAAAACAATACAAACTGAAATATAACTGGAAATTAAAAACATAGGAAGTCAAAAGAAAAACCTCAGTGGTAAGTCTCAGATACAGATTAAATGACAAGGAAGAAATAATTTTGGGTTTTGAAGATAAGATAGAAGAAGTGTGTACAAAATATAATGCATTAGTCATTAACTCTAAGTCACCAATAATGTGTTAGTGTCACATTAAGGAAAGAAATAAAAGCATTTTACCTTTGAACCCATTTAACCAAGACAAAGTCCAGATTTAAAATTTTTACTTTATGATCCTGTATTTTCCATCCTCTGTCTTATTTGCAAATGATGTGATTTTATATGTAAAATATTCTGAGGAGTCCACTAGGAAACTTCTATATCTGATAAGAACTTTCAGCAAATTATCAGGATACAAAATTAACTTCAGAAAATCGGTAACCCTCCTATACACAAATGATAAACAGACTGAGAAATAAGGGATACAGTACCTTTCACAATAGCCTCAAAAATAATATATCTTAGGACAACTCAAACCAAGCAAGTAAAAGGCTTGTATAATAAAACTTTAAGCCATTGAAGAAGGCACCAGAAGTTGAAAAATCTCCCATGATCATGATTGTAGGATCAATACTGTGAAATGGAAATCATAACAAAAGCAGTTTAGAGACTCAACACAATCCCCATTAAAATTCCAACCCAATTCTTCATAGAAGACAAAAACAATCTTAAACTTCATATGGAAACAGAGATACACAACATGCAGAATATCTAAAACAATCCTAAATAATGAAATAATTGTTAGAGGTATTACATCCCAGATTCCAAGTTGTATTGCTGAGCTCTAGTAATAAAAACAGCATGGTATTGACTTATAAACAGATACATTGATTAATGGAGTAGAATTAAAGACTGAGACACGATTCCACACACACATGGACGTCTGAGTTTTGACAAATAAGCCAAGAAATACATACTAAAGGAAAGACATCTTAAAAAACAATACTGGTCAAAGTGGATAGCTGTATGTAGAAGAATAGAAATAGATCCATATATATCATGGTGCACAAATAAAATTCCAAATGGATCAAGGACCATAGCATGAAACTAGACATATTGAATGTGATAGGAAAAAATTACAGGAAATAGCCTTGAACTCATTGGTACAGAAAAAGACTTTCTAAATAGGACACCAACACCAATAGCACAAATATTGAGACCCGCAATTAATAAATGGGACCTCATGAAACAAAAAAGCTTATTTATACCAAAGTGTACCATCATTGAAGTAAAGCAGCGCCTAGAGAATGGGAAAAGTTATTTCTAATTAATTATCCATCTGATAGAGGGTTACTATCTAGAATATCGAAAGAACTAAAAACCTCAATATCTAGAAAACAACCCAGTTGAAAATGGAGTATAACACTAAACATTGTTCAAAAAAATGAACAAAAATGGATGAGAAACACTGAAAAATGTTCAACATCCTTAGGTACCCAATAAAATACAAGTTAAAACTACTCTGAGCGTTCATCTCACCTCAGGCAGTATAGACAAGATCAATATAACAAATGATAGTACATGCTGGAGAGGATGCCGGGGAAAGGAGAGACATTTATTCAGTTTTGTTGGGATTGCACATTGTCACAACCACTATGCAAATCAGCGTGGTGGTTCTTCAAAAAGTTGAAAATCTATTACTACAAGATCTAGCTGTACCACTCTTGTGCACATACTCCAAGTACTCCACATCTTACTGCAGAGGTAGTTGCTCATCTTTGTCCATTGCTGTTCTATTCATGATAGCCATGGACTGGAAACAGCCTGGATATCCATGAACTGATGAATGAACAATGAAAATGTGATACATTTACATAATAGAGCATTATGCAGCTGTTAAGGAAAATGAAATTTGCTAGTAAATGGATGGAGTTTGAAACAATCATCTTGAGTGAGGTAACACAGACCCAAAAAGATAAATGTGGCATGTTTTCTCTTATAAATAGGGATTAGCGTTTAAATTTTTAATATATGTATTTCAATTACAGTTACCACTCATGTCAGTTAGTAAAGGAGAGGGGGTGTGCCTTCCAAGGGGTAGTAGAATATAGTGTTACAAAGAGATGAAGGGTAACCTAGTCTAGGATGAGTGAACAGGGAGGAGGATGAGAAGGCAGGTAAAGGAGGAAAATGAGGAGGGATAAGTAACGCTAAGACCTTTTAAATCTAACTAACAAAAGACCTTTTGAAAAGCCACATAAAAATCCTCTATTGTAGAAGCTTCCTAAGATATATGTGTGTGTGTGTGTGTGTGTGTGTGTGTGTGTGTGTGTGTGTGTGT
>CABHPR010145342.1:43091-63451 GCA_902168415.1 Peromyscus melanophrys
GTGTGTGTGTGTGTGTGTGTGTGTGTGTGTGTGTGTGTGTGTGTGTGAATTGAATATAAATGGACTCTTCATAAATAGGGAGAGAATGCCAAAACTAGACATCTTATGCCACCAGGTAAAACTCCCAGTGCCAGGAATAAGTTACATCTTAAGTCATTTGCCAATTAGTTCCTCCCACCATGTAAACATCACAGGCCATTGTCGAGATTATTGATTATTCTTCACAACCTACTGGTAAGCTCCATATGTCATCGAATGTGAAGAAGTTGAGCTGGCACCCAACTAGAAGATTCACCCCTACTGATTATTCTTCATGGTGCTGAAAGGTACTCTTCACACTACCTGAAAAAAAAGGTAACCACCAGTGTCATTTCCTGATTAGATTTAAGGCTGATTCCATGAAATAGAAACCATATCGGACACTGATAAAGTGGCCAACAGCCTGATACTAGATTAGGTCATGATCCATAGGGGAAAATTTACTACTATTATTGTTATAAATGAACATAGTAGTGAAATTATTCTAATGATACATTGCTATAGCAATAGATCTATGTATCATTCAACCTTCATCAGAGAAGCATCTTCTTGCAACAGACAGTAATTAGCACAAAGATCCACAAGTGGACACTGTGCAGAGTGAGAGAATTTGGAGCACTCAGTCCTAAATGGGATATCTTCCTCAAAAATTCCCATTTTTAACCAAGAAGCTGTTTGCAATTGACACCTCCTGGGAAAGGGACATAAACTTTCTCCAATAGAGTGTCATTAGGTATATCAACCACACTCCAGGGCAGGTCCCATGCCCAGGATTAATTGGTCAACAACATGGCTCCATGGTTTTTATTTCTGTGCATCTTTGTTTTGTTTTGATGTTTTTGTATTACTGGATTTGTTGTTGTTTGTTTGCTTTAACCTTTTTTGTTGTTTTGTGGTTTATTTTTAGAGAATGAAAGAACATGAAGTTGGATGTAGAACATCCATAAATTTCAACAACATGACTGCCTAAACATGAAGTGAACAAAGACAACAATAATAGACATGCCAATGTGGACTGGATAAAGACCATGAGGCCTCAACCCTACACAAAGTACTGCAGTAAACTAATGAATGCTGTGAGTGGGAGAAAAAGTCTTCTTCAGAGAATATCACAGCAAGTGGTTATATAATACTGAATGATTAATCCTGAAAACACACATACAATAATATTATACATACTTGAGTAGGTATATATTTAACAACTAATGTGAAAGGAGGTCATGTATTTGAAAGAGAGCAAGGAGAAATATATAGGAAGGTTTAGAGAGAGGAAGGGGAAGGGAGAAATGTTGTAATTATATTCTCAAAAATAAAAGAAAAAGAAATCATCAACTAAAAATTAGTTGTGTGCAGGGTGGTGGTGGCACACGCCTTTAATCCCAGCACTCGGGACGCAGAGGCAAGCAGATCTCTGTGAGTTCGAGGCCAGCCTGGGCTAAAGAGTGAGTTCCAGAACAGGCTCCAAAGCTACACAAAGAAACCCTGTCTCAAAAAACCAAAAAAAAAAAATGTAAATATAAACTATGAAGCTAAGAACATGGAAGACATGCCTCAGGATACTGAAAAATCAGATAATACATTTGAGTAGACATTTCTCAAAAGAAGGCATAAAAATTATCAACAGGTTTATTAATAAAAAAATCTCAATATTACTAATCTTTAAAAGAAATAAAAAAATTAACTATGTAGTAAGATATCATCTTACTTAAGTTAGAATGAATAAATGGGATATCACTTTACTTGAATTAGAATGAAAACAATCAAAATATGAAAGTTCTGGCAAATATATGAAGAGAGGGTAACTCTTTTATGCCATTAGAAAGCATGACATAAGGGAACAGGGTGGTCAAGCTGGAACAGGGATGGAATGGGAGAGCAATGAAAGAGATACCGTGACAGAGGGAGTCATCATGGAGACAGGGAGAAACCTGTTGCTAGGGAAATTCCAAGGGATTCGCAAGGATGATCCCAGCTTAGACTACTAGCAGTAGTGGAGACGGTGCCTTAACTGGCCTACCCAGTAATCAGATCAGTGAATATGCTAACTGTCATCATAGAGCCTTCATCCATTAACTAATGGAAGCAGATGCAGAGATCCATAGCCAAGCACCAGGCTAAGCTCCAGGAGTCCAGTCGAAGAGAGAGAAGAGGGATTAAATGAGCAAGATTATGATGGAGAAACCTACAGAAACAACCAAACCAGTGGGAACTCATGAACTTTAGACCAGCAGCTGTGGAGCCTCCATGGGACTGGACTAAGCCCTCTGCATAAGCGAGACAGTTGTGTAGCTTGATCTGCTTAAGGGGCCCCTTGGCAGTAGGATCAGGATACATTTCTGGTACACGAGCTGGCCTTTTGGAGCCCACTACCTATGGTGGGACATATTGCACAGCCTTAATGCGGGTGGGGGGGGGTGGTGGACCTGCCTCTACTGAATATACCAAGCTCTGCTGACTCCCCATGGGAGGCCTTACATTGTTGGAGGAGGGATTGGGGAGTGGGTTGGTGGGGGAAGGCTGGAGGGGGAAGGAGGAGGGAAGAGAGGAGGATCTGTGATTGGTATGTAAAAAGAATTAAAAATTCCTGAAAAATATTTTTAAAAAGCATGTGCTAGTTACATTCACTGTGGAAAATAGTATAGAGTGTCCTCAAAAGGAAAAATAAAATATGATCTGCCAATTCCATTGTTTGGTACACATCCAATGTAAGTGAAATTAATATACTGAAGAACAACAGTATGTCTACGTTTACTTCAAAAGTATCTAAAATAATGAATAATACAAGTTAAGTTTGTATCAGCTGGTGATTTGATAAAGAAAACGAGGCACATATGCATAATTGAATAGTGTTTACAACAACATGGCTGCAACTAGAGACATTATGTTAAGTGAAATAAGTCAAGAGAAAAAACAAGTACTCTTTTATCTCTTTTATATGTAAAAATCTAAAGGAAAAATTATCTCATTGAAGGCTGTTGAGATAGGTGGCAAAACACTGCTAAATGGTTACAGTTAGATAAGAGAAATAGGTTCTGCTGTACTTTTCCACAATAGGGCGACTATCCATACAACAAACTATTACATATGCCAAAAGATGCAAGAAAAAAATCTTGTTGATTAAAACATAATGAAATGGCAAATTTTGAGGGATGCTTATATATCTACTCTGATTTGCATTACAACTACATAAGGCATTCCATAAATAAGTTAAACTCTCAATCTTGGAATTAGAAGAAATCTTAAAAACTCACTGACTTTGAATCCATCTTTGCATACTGGTTAATGTATAAGAATGTCATATTCCTGGATTTTTTTAAACAAGTTGGTGATAAGATTCAAAACATGGTAACTGAACAGATACATTGAGACTGACTTGTTTCTGTTATCAAATATATCAGAAACCTCCCTGGTCTAATGGGATGACATTTTCAATGAGAACTTCAGATAACTTCCTGTCATGTGATCTGTTAACAACATCTTCAGAATGTATGTCATACTTTTTTTTAATCTATGGATATGAAATTTTTTGATTTAAAGTAAAATAAAAGTGATCATTTTGCTTAGGAAAGAAACAAAGCAATAATGTATGAAATCTTGAGTTACTAGCTTGGTATTTTTGTCCTGGCAACACATTATTTATCATGGTAAACCTTTTACAAATATTAACTATTAATATAAGCATCATTTATTTTGCAATTTTCTCTCCATGTAAGATTGATAATAAGGGCCAGGCGGCAGTGGTGCTCGGGAGACAGAGCCAGGCGGATCTCTGTGAGTTTGAGGCCAGCCTGGTCTACAGAGAGAGATCCAGGACAGGCACCAAAACTACACAGAGAAACCCTGTTTTGAATAAAGAAAAGATTGATAATAAATGGTCACTAATCATATCACAAACTTATCCACATGGAACCAAACCTTTACTTTTTAAAATATGTACTAATCCTTGCTTCTTTATCAGCCTAAAGGCATCTTTTCCAACCCCTTAGTAAGTTTATGTACTCTAATTGGAATTACCTCAATTTATTTTATCTTCTCATATAACATTTTGTAAATTTATAGTAACAAAGATAATTTGCAAGATCTGTTTATGTGTCATTGACATGCTAAAACCTTCCTCCCCAGCCTTCAATCCTGCTATAGTAATTTGCTCCTAGCCTGTGACTTTTCTTTTCCTTTTATATATACAACACCTATGGGACATTTCCATCCTACACAAGTGCTACTTCTAGTGGTTGTTTCTTCCTGTTTTGCAAGATGTATTTTCTGTTTGGTGAACCTCATTTCAGATTTTACTACTGTCTTTTAAATACTGTCATCCGGGGAATTGAGTATTCTTGCTTCTTATATCCAGTAAATCAGGTATTCATTAAATATTCATTGATTTCCTATAATTTGCAAGTAAATTTCCAGACATTGTAAAACCGGCATTTTTCTTTGATTCAAAGGGCCAGTCACAATATAGAACATACACACACACACACACACACACACACACACACACACACACACACTCACACATATACAGTAAAAAATGATGTATCTCATCATGTGAATGCTCAAAGTAACACAGTCCTACTGACAAAAGTAATGTGATTAAGATGTCAATGGTAATACCTAACTTGCAACTGCTCTGCATTTCAGAAACTCATTTAAAGTAAGTTCATTTGGGGCTGAAGAAATGGCTCAGCAGTTAAGAGAACTTGCTGCTCTTCCAGAGGACCTAAGTTGAGTTTTCTGCTCCCATGATGGGCAGTTCATGATCACCTATAACTCTAGTTCCATGAGACACAATACTGTCTTCTGGACTCCATAGTAACCTTCACTCGCGTGCACATATATACACTAAATCTTTTAAAGGAGTATGTTCATTTGGGATCAAATGAGATTTCTGTTTTAATGTTACAAATGCTAGTCAGGTCATTTGTGCATCTCATTAAAATTAATCCATTTTATAATACAATTAATAAATTATACATGTATTAGGAACAAAAATTTAGAGATATAGCTTAAGACTCTTGGGAAATGGCTCATTTTTCTTTTCCCAACTCTTTAGTCAGCTTTAAGAGTCAGTGGGAAATTGTTCCTCCTTTAGAGACCACATTAGAAGACTCCATTGTCCACCATGTCTCCTGTCAGGAGGAAAGCTCACTGTAGCGGTATCAGCTTTGTAAAGGCTTTATAGCAGAAATTCCTCTATTAACAGTATTAACTATAGTCGTGGGAATTCTGAAGATGGCAATTAGTGGCAGAGAAAAGAATGCAAGGTGTCAAATCAACACATGACCTCTTCGACACATACCATTCATAAATGATGGGTAGCAGGAAGAAACCAAAGACAGAATCTGAAGTCAACATTTCTAATGTTTTTGTAATTTTGGATATGCTACTTAAAACTGTTGTGTTCTAGACTATGTAGTTAAGTTCGAACATTTCTTTCAAATTAGTGCCTAGTTTATGAACAACACGTGGAAAGCATCTATTTGATGCCCACAAAGTAAAGCCTGCACTCCTTGAGAAGGTCAGGTGGGAAAAATTACTCTTTATATGAATTAGGTTAATTAAATTTGTATTCACCTTTGACAATAAAACCTGAGAGCCCATTAAGTCACTTTTGGGTGTGGGAATTCAGCTAATGCGACGTGACTTATCTTTTTTAAAACCCTATATCAGTTGATATGAATGAAATTATGCTCATGTATGACTTGTAGTTCTCACATCACTATGTAATATATAGTTACAAAAAACTGCTTAAAAGGAACATTTTCTAGTTGAAGGGCCATCTTTTTTAAACTTTTTAAATGTGAGTATGCTTGTTCTTTAACAGTCCTGAAGAACATTGCCCTCTCCATAATTTATCAATTTATGAATATGCCTGCCTCATATTTAGAAATCTCTTATATGACCAAATGCTGCACAGCCTGTGAATTGGTTCTCATTTTCTTTACTAAAATCTTCTCTACTTACTTTTTCCTAGATCACTCCCTTCTGAATTTTATCAGAGCTAATGCTTAATGTCCTGCATATTCTCAAGTACTTTTCTTTCCTTACTATACTTAAAGCATAAATTAGAAGTTATATTCATTTCAGTTTGTCTCCTTGATTCAGTTTATGTGCAACTTCTGGTCCACAGTAAGGGAGAGTTTATTGTTTCTGTGATCAGTAGGTGACAAAAAAAATCTAGTGTCAGTTAATTCCAGCACAAAACTGTGCAAATGGAATGATCTTTTTCTGTTCTTGGGTCTTCTGCTACAAGACTGATTGTTGCTGAGAGGGTTTGAAACATGTGCAGTGCACTCCTCCTCCCAAGGTTCAGGGATTATTGCTGAAGAGGTTGTGGGGAGAGTGTAAGGACCAAAGGTGGAAGATAACTACAAGGAAACAGTGTTTTCTGGACACAGTAGGACAACTGCACAAATGAATTCACAAGATCTGTGAAATCCCAAGACAGGCCAAATTCCAGCATGAAAAGGGTAGATGGGCATGAAGTTTTACCTCTAGCTGGGGAGCTATTGGCAATTGTTAGTTGCCTGGGAAGGGACAAGCTGTTTTTTCTAAGAGTGTATGTAGTCCCTGGTAAATTAATCACTCTCTAGTGGAAGGCCATGCATCCAAGAATATTTGGGCAGCATAAAACTATACCTGATGGGCTTTAAAACACAAGACACTAAGTTGGATGGATATGGGAAGTGGAGGTTGAGCTGGGAAGAGTTGAGGGGAAGGAGATAATATGATCAAAGTCGTGAAATTTTCAAAGAACTAATTAATTTTTAAAAGAAATTTCTATAGTCTCTAATGTTAGTTTTATGTGTATATTGTCCATAGTTTTGAATTTAGGGGGAGGAGTCTTGTTCCATTTATGTCTTGAAGCTTTGGTAAAACATACTGTCATTTTTCTGAAGAGCAGCAACCTATCATTGTTTCAATGCTCCTCTTGCTATGAGGCTGAAGTTGAGAATGTCAGGAAGCATAATTGGCTTAATCACATTTTTTCTTCATGAAAAATTTACTCCAGAGGGATAAAATTAGAGTAAACAAAACTTAATAACTTAATGTATCTCATTTTAGTCTCACATAAAGCTCATCTATTAGCCAGTCAATTTGTTTTCAGTGTTAAACTATATTATCTCTGTATGTGAAATCAAATTAAATGCTGAAGTTAAATTTGAGTGGTTTCCAGAGGAACACTTTAATTTTATCTTCTATTCTAGTTATGAATAGTATGGAAAGTCTTATGAATATTTGATGAACATTCTGGTTGTGGTAATAATTTTAGTGGTATACTTTATCATGTTTACTTTTATTTCCAAATTATATCTTATATGCATTAGACATTATGCTCTTGCCCTTGGTCAACTTATTTCTGAGCTTTGTTTCCTGCTTATAAGTTATTATTTTTAAGATGTGTGGCAAAGATTAGAATTAAATTGAACTGTTTTGAGGAAGCCGAGCAAGTTTGTTACAGAATGGAGAAATAAGAAATTAAATAGTGAAATACATAGTATTTTTCATAAGTTATGTGCATTGAGGGCTTTGTGCATTTCTAAGAAAAGCAATATAGAGCCAGAGCTAGGGCTATATTTACCAATTTGGCTGAAACAAGTGTAATAATGTGTAACACGAATCTTAAAAGGTCTTATTAATAGAAAAAATCCAGAGCCAGATATTGGGGTGAAAGCTGAAAAATCAGAGAAACCGATCAAGCCATAGCCAACCACATCTCACCAACTCTTCAGCCTCCAAAGCGAGACTTCCTGTTTACTCATACCTTATATACCTTTTTGTGCTCTGTCATCTTCTTTTCTTCTTAGTGCTGGGCTTAAAGCGTGTGTGCTTCCCAAATACTTGGTAGCAAAGGCATGAAATCTCAAGTGCTGGGATTAAAGGCATATGCCACAATGTCTGGCTCTGTTTCCAGTGTGACCTTGAACTCACAGAGATCCAGGTGGATCTCTGATTCCTGAGTGATAGGATTAAGGGTGTGTGCCACCATTGTCTCACTTCTATGTCTAGTCTAATGGCTGGCTCTGTCCTCTGATTCCCAGATAAGTTTATTAGGGTACAAAATATATTGGGGTACACGATATATCACCACAATAATGCCCAAGTAAGGTGTTGAAGTCTAGTACTTTACTGAATGTCCTCACCATGCAAATACTCCAATTAATAGGTGAGGTGAAAGAAAAGGATGCTAGCCCGGTGTTGCTTAGCCTCAGATGCATGTGATTATCACCTGCACCAAATGTAAAGGCTGATGCTAACCTTCACGGGTACAGATTCTTAAACAATTAAGCTCGACTTAATCCTAAAGGGATTCTGGTGTCCATTCAGGATTGAAAAATCACTGCTTCACTAAGCAATGAAATAGTTAAAGCAAGAGCATTAGACATGTTGAGTTAGGAATGAAGGTTCAGCTACTGGGATGATGAAACAATAGGCGAAGATGCTATTGAGAATGATACTTTCATTTTAGTTGACCAGTCAGAAAAAGTCAGCGATTTAATTGTTTCAGCTGGATAAATAAAACAGGAAGTGAGACAAATGATGTAACTGATACCAAATAAGGAAGAACACAATAGGTAGATATTAAGTTCAGGGCAGTCAAAAGATACCTGCTGGGAAGGGAAAATCAGTTTTCTCAAATGGAGTGTCACTAGCTATATCAGCCTCACTCCAGGAAAGACCCCATACTCAGGAGGAGTTGTTCTACACAAAATGGGCTCGAAGCTTTTTATGAACTTTGCGTTTTGTTTTGGTTTTCTTTCTTTCTTTCTTTCTTTCTCTCCTTTCTTTCTTTCTTTTTTTCTTTCTTTCTTTCTCTCTCTCTCTCTCTTCCTTCTTTCCTTTCTTTCATTTTGATTTTCATTTTTTGTTCTGATTCTTGAGACAGAGGGAGAGACAGAAAGACATTAACTTTGATAGGTAAGGAAGAAGGAAGACTCTGGGAAGCATTGTAGAATCAGAAAGAATATAATAAAAATATACTGCATGAAACAATTTTTTACTTTTGAGATTATATTCACATTTCTTTTATCCATTTTCCATTCAAGCACTCCCAAATATGCTTCCTTGCAATTTCAAATTAATGGCCTCATTTTCAATAATTGTTATTGCATGCACATATATACATCTCTCTCTCTCTCTATATATATATATATATACATATATATATTATATTATATATAACCTGCTCAGTCTCTATAATGTTAATTGTGTATATATGTTTTCAGGGCTGAATATTTGATAATATACCCAATTAGTGTGCTCTTCCCTGTGGAAGACTATTGCTCTTGCTAGCAGCATTCTTTAGTTGCCTGTAGTTCTTTGAACAGGTTTTTAATAAATTTTTAAGTGAATTAAAAAAAAATCACCGAATAAGTGAAGAAGGCATCTGCATATATTTAGATACCATTAGACTTCTTATTCCATTTTCCTCTCTTTCCTTGGTGATGTAATTATTATGTGATAAATTATAAATAAACACACACACCTATAGAGTATGTATAAATCATGATGTTGGATGTCTCAGAATTGATACTGGATTTGAATTCATAATAAAAAAATATATAGGAGACAGAAAACAATTGGCCATCAGCACCTGAATTACTGGAGAAAATGCATTTAGTGAGTCAGTAAACTTCAAATGTCTATTCTGTCAATGACATCATGCTAACTTCTTTAGATAAAAATTTAGGTAAACTATAAATGTATCATAATCAAACCTATCAAACCTATCATAATCATAATGCCTAATTTTAAAATGTTAAGATAATTTACAGTTAAGCAAATAGAGAGTCAGGGGCTCACCCTGTCTTACTCACTCATTATCTTTCCAGAATTACTGATTTTAATCTTCATATAGATACACATAGACATTTTTCAATTCTTTGGTGCTGTGGGATGGTCTGTATGTCAAATTGCTCTGATTGGTCAATAAATAAAACACTGATTGGTCAGTGGCCTGGCAGGAAGTATAGGCGGGACTAACAGAGAGGAGAATTAAGAGAACAGGAAGCTGAGTGAGAGACACTGCCAGTCGCCACCATGACAAGCAGCATGTGAAGATGCCGGTAAGCCATGAGCCACGTGGCAAGGTATAGATTTATAGAAATGGATTAATTTAAGATACAAGAACAGTTAGCAAGAAGCCTGCCACGGCCATACAGTTTATAAGTAATATAAGTCTCTGTGTGTTTACTTGGTTGGGTCTGAGCGGCTGTGGGACTGGCGGGTGAGAGATTTGTCCTGACTGTGGGCCAGGCAGGACTGGAGAAAACTCTAGCTACACTTTGGTTATCTTAGTGTCTTTCATTGCCTTCTTGATTCACTTATATTAATAACTTCTAACCACTATTATGCAGTGTCTTTATGTATTATCTAATATCATGACACTGATACCGTACCAACTTGAAAGAAATCCAAAGAAATGTAATATAGATAACGTAATGTCTACATTTGGCCCAAACTAGAATCTTGGCAAGCAATTTGAATAGTTTCTCAGTTTACAACTCTAGTTGGGGGAGAGTTCAAATGTAATACTGTAGAAGTAACCATCTTATTAAATAAGAAACACAGAGCCAATGTAAAGATAAAAGCCCAAGAGGTCAGAGAATAGCTAAGAGCTGAGATTAAAAACCTTACCCTTCCTGCCACTGCTGTTGAACCTCTCCAAAAGAGACCTCTCCAAAAGAGACCTACTTCCTGTGTGTTTGTCTTTATATAGACTTTCTGTTCTGCCTTCTCATTGGTTGTAAACCCAACCACATGACTGCCTTGTCACTGCCTGTCTGTACAGACCTCCAGGTCTTCTATGGTTGGTATTGAGATTAAAGGCGTGTGTCTCCAATTCTGGCTGTATCCTTGACCACACGGAGATCTACCTAGCTCTGCCTACCAAGTGCTGGGATTAAAGGCATGTACCACTACTGCCCAGCTTTTGCTATGGCTCTAATAGCTCTGACCCCCGAGCAACTTTATTTATTAACATACAAATAAAATCACATATCAGTACAAATAAAATATGACCATATAACACTATTAAAAGAATTCAAACCTATACTTAGCAACATTTATAAATATTCTTGATATATTTATATAGAAGCTACTGATGTATCCACTGGGGCAAATTTTTTTCTCCAAACAATCTTCTTCAGAGGGTGGGACAATAACACATCTAGTTATCACAAAGGATGTCTCTTCTATAAATTTTTTTATTACCTGTGTACAATTAAATTTGTGTTATTGATTAAATACCCAAATACTGAGTATTAATGGGGATTTCCCAAAAGGAAAAGAAATTTAAATTACTTTTGGCTCTGACAGGATTTCTAGAAACCCCTAGGAACAATTATTTTTAGAAATTACTGTCTTGGGGCTGGAGAGGTAGCTCATTGATTAACAAGTCTTGTTATTACAGGGGACCATGGCTGAGTTTTCAGCACCTACATGATATTTTACAACTCTCTGTAAATCAGTTCTAGGGGATTGTATGCCTTTCCTGACTTCTATTGGCACTGGCCACGCAGGTGATACACAGCCATACAAGCAGGAAAAACACTCATAAACATAAAATTAAATAGATTTATCTTTAAAAATTACAAAGAAATACTGTTGCTTTAGGTGTTCATTTATCATGAATTTTCTCTTTAGAATCCAAAATTATGAGCAAATCTAAGTATAGCTCAGGTGATATCTTTTAAATTTTGGTAATAAGACATGTATTTACTATTTATAAGTATATTGATGTCCTTTTTAGAAGACTTAACAATATGGTTAGGTATTTCTCGTTGGAGTATTTTGCTATGGTGTTTCATATTGTCAGTTGGCTTCCATATCAGTGAGAGAAATGTCTTTAGTTCTAAATCAGTCTGAATCAATTTTTATTATGACAATATCTCCAAAGATTACCCCTGCTGAGACCTTCATATACTATAACAAACACTCATTCTAACAATATTGGATTTTATAACACACCATACAATCCATGAGTTAGGTTAATCCTCTGAGATGATAGAGTTTGTAAATAAGAATATAAGGTTTGCACACCAAATAATCCATTGACCTTGCTCTATCACTTTTTAGTGAAAAATGGTGTTTGACAAGCAAATCTGTCTTTTCTTTTGTGATACTGAAAAATATTGGAAATACATTCATTCACCTGCCCAAAATATTTGACAAATGTTTCAGAAGTTACATGAATTATAGAAGTAACTACACAGCCTTAAATCACCTACTTATTTCTTCTTCCACTCATTAACTTTTCATATATTGATTAAAAATTGTTAATACAAAAGTAGTCAGTTCCTTACCTTGAATAGTTCACTGTCAAGTAGAGAAGCAGACCAGCTATCTAATAATTACAATACAGATATCACTCAGTATTTGAAAGCCCATCTTCTTAATATGTGTCATAGACACCTTGAGAAACAATGTTTACTCAAACTTCACAACGTGATTTGCCAACTTGCTGTAATGGTTTAACATGAGCTCCAAAAACAGAAAGAAGAAACATGATTGCCCTAAGTGAACGTATTGTCTTTATTCTTTTCATAGGGTTGAGTGTATGGTACACTTTTGAAAGACCAGCACCTTTCTCAGCTCTTTTGTCAATTCCATTGTTTACTTTTTCCACTCTTATTATTTTTTATATCGTAGTACTTGCTGTTTGCCATGTGAAAGAAATGTAAGTGATGAAATGATGTTTGTCATATGAAAGAAATTTAAATGATGAAATACTGTTCAATATCATGAGATAAATACTGTTCAATTTCATGAGATAATCACCCCAACTTAACCCACTGAGTTCATTCAATGATAAATTATAATGTATTAAATTATATTTTTCATACCTAAACTATACCATGTACATCTCTAAATATATGATAATTTATGCATACAAAAATATTTTAGTAATAGCTAAAGAAACTAAAATTTCAAAGAGAAGGTAAAATGCATTGTTGCCAATTTTCTTTAAACTAATGAACTATAAATTTATTTTAGGGATGTGATATTTCCAAATATTGATAAATGGATTGGAGTCAGGTCTTGAGAAAGATGTGGATTTGCATTGCATCCCCCAATTACTTCAGCTATATCTCTCAGCAAAAATTTTTGCAGCTATAGTTTTGTCCTATCTATTTGCATATATATTAAAACCATTGCTCTGATTAAAAAAAAAAAACTCTGAGACAAACATCTGAGATAAATAAGGAAGGAAAGGCTTGTTTGGATTCCTAGTCTCATAAGGTTCCATTTCCCCTTTGACTCTGTTGCTTCTGTGCAAAGCCATATCATGATAGGGAGAGTCTAACAGAGGAAACTGAGAAGCAAAGAGAAGGTACATCTAAAGATTCCACATCCAATAATCCTAGAGGCTTGCCATCACACCTTTAACACCTGAACCTTTTGTGTGACATAACAGATCCAGACTTTCCCTTACTGAATATGAGGCTTCCATAATCACAGTAAGTGATATATTTGAAAATATTTTTGCCACTTAGCTTTTTATGGAGTAATTATGTACCTTTAGAAAAATCACATTACCTCTTTATGCTTTTTATGAAAATTAACCTAGTAATTACTCAGCCTACCTCACAATTTCGCAGTGTCAAATTAGGTACAAATGTGAGGATGTGATATGATAAATCTTCCTACAAAAAATGTAAGGCATTAGTTCTACCTCATGGATAAGAGGCCCCGACAGCTGTCACCTATATCAGGACATAAAACTGTAGGACAAGGCTTAGAACAGCACAAAGATGTCAAACAATCATTTTTTTACCTCCTATTTCTGCTTACTTTGGACCATGACACCTTTTCTAGAAGTTTAGTTTTGCTCTGAAATTCAGTATTATAGATTTTACTTAAGTAAACTTATCTTTCTTCTTTCTATAGATATTATATTCTTGAATACAAATGAATTGTGAAGAGACATTTTGACCAACCACCAAGAATCTAGTGAGCCTTTGAGGATTTTGGGGTACCTCAAACAACGGCTTGTTTATCGATCCACATCCACAGAAGAAATAAATGATTGGGAAATGGATAAAATTGAGTTCATATGAGTGTTAGCTTTGTGATATGACAATAATGTGCTTCCTGTAGAAAATTATAAAACTCTTATCCTACAGTTTTGGGGGAGAATGAAAATCTTACTGTTTTCTTTATAGTGGTCATATCATTCTCTCCAGGTCCATAAACACATGTAGAGAAACAGGGTGAGCATTACAGTTTAGAAATGGCATGAGTAGCTACAATATAGTGTACATAAACAGCAAAATTTAGTTTAATTGTATCTAGACTACCTATGAGTTCTATGAGCTTGAACAAGTCTTTTACGTTTGTCAGTTCCGTTTTCTCATGTACAACGTAAAGATAACAACTGTTTTCAAAGACATAATATGATAGTACAATTGAAACAATGAAGACACAAAAATTTTCCTGTAAGGAATTTTATAAATATTAGAACTTAAACTTATTTTGATACTCTGAGTTTGCAAAATTTCTCAATAAATGATTGCATTGCTTTTGTTCAGTTGAAAAGGTAAAGACGAATGGAAATTTAATCCATTTCCATCCCCTTACAGTATTTAGAACTGAGAATTGCTGTTTTCATTCATCGAAATTTTTGCCTTATGTGAGTTAAAATGTAAAATGTTGTTGGTTTTTTGTTGTTGCTGTTGTTTTTTTGCTTGTTTGTTTGTTTCGTTTTTCTGAGACAGGATTTCTATGTGTAGCCCTGGCTGCTCTGGAACTTGATCTGTAGACAAGGCTGGCCTCGAACTCAGACACCCACCTGCATCTGCGTCCCAAGTGCTGGGATTAAAGGAACTGGCCACCACTGTAAAATGTAAAACAATAAAAAAAGTGCTGGATGTAGCATGAAAATAAAATACAAGTTAAAACTAATACAAAATTGTGTCTTGATTGTATCTGATGCTTCTCTCTCTTCTCCCTCTTCTCTCTCCCTTCTTTCTCCTTCTAAATTCTCTGCTTAGACAACTAAGAGGTAGTATAACTCTGTCTGATCTTGGGGCTGTCAGATGAGTTAAGATAGAACTGACATTGTGAGTCATCTGGAAGAATCTGCAAATTTGGCAGCATTGATATTCATGATTATATGGTCAATTAAATTCTAGGAATTTTGAGGTCAGCAACTCTAGTCAACATTACGGAAGTTAGCAGATATTAAATGAGTAGGCACAAGTGTCCTCAGGGCAAAAAGATGAACATGTCAGATTCAGAGAAATTTCAGATTATTCTCACAGTTAATATAATGGAGACTGCATTGAACGAGTTTAAGAACAAAGTTCTTAAAACAGAAGGAAAGGAATCTGCAGAACATGAGTACGTAAAACTGGTAGAAAATATTGCATCAGCTAACTTGAGTGTTAATGTGCTAACTTGCCATACACAAAAACAAAATGACCTTCAGATTATGTAAGAAGTATTTACTCTCAAAGTAATGCTACCAAAAGATGCTGAAACTCAACACTTCTGGAATGCAAACAATCAAAGGACAAAATTAGTAGTATCTGAAAGAAGAATTAAAGTTCAAACACACCAATTGAAATAGAAGGTAGTATGATTATAAGTAAGGTAGCTGCACATATTTTCATACCAAGTGAAACACTCATGAGACAATATTAATGGAGAAACAACAACAACAAACATTTGGATGTGAAAAAACAATAAAATTCAAAATAGCATAAGAGAAGAAATGGATAAAATCTCAGTTACAATGAAGTTATTTGCTGTGGATATTGTTCTGTATAAATAAAACACTGACTGGCCAGTGGCCAGGCAGGAAGTATAGGCGGGACAAGGAGAGACGAGAATTCTGGGAAGTGGAAGGCTGAGTGTGGGGGACACTGCCAGCCGCCACCATGACAAGCAGCATCTGAAGATGATGGTAAGCCACGAGCCATGTGGCAAAGTATAGATTATTAGAAATGGGCTAAATATAAGAGTAAGAGCTAGACAATGATAGGCCTGAGCTGATGGCCAAGCAGTTTAAATAATGTAAGAGTCTGTGTGTTTATTTTATTAGTGGGCTCTGGGACTGGCAGGACTTGGTGGGAGCTGGAGAGAAATTCTCCAGCTACAGTTATTAGTACATATCTTGGAATATTTTCTTTACTAAGAAGATTAAAAATAAAGAAAATAATACATAACTTTACAATTACCTCAACAAAAGTTGATTTAAATGGAGAGGTAGTCTTTGAACCAACAGAGAATGAGTGGTCAAGAAATATTTACAGAATTTTATCATATCTTTGGATATGAAGTTATTGGTAATAAATCCAAATAATAAGAATAATGAATTATTGTAATTTTCCAAACAATTACAGACACTATTCACTTTCTGGAACCAACAACAACTTGATAAATGTAGAAATTGCCAGGCATTGTAGCACATGACATTAATCCCAGCGTTCACGAAGCAGAGGCAGGTGGATCTCTGTGAGTTCCAGGCCATCCTGGTCTACAGAGCCAGTTCCAGGACAACTAGAGATGTTATACAGAGAAACCTTGTCTCAAAAAAAAGTCAACAGTAAATGGTTGCATTTTTAAGCCTAAACATTTAAATTTACTTTGTTAAGTAAGCCCCATATTAAAAGAATAAAAAAATTGTAAGAGCAAAATTATTTACAGAATTATAAAAATAGGAGTAGCATTTAAGTATATTGTATATATGGTCAATTAAAGGTAGAGGATCAATTTAGTTTTATGACTTGATTTAAAACAATTGAACTCAATTCACTAATTTTTAAAACTAGTTTTAAAACCTAATGAAAGAATAATAAAATGAACAAAAAGAAATTAGGAAAAAATAGTAAAAACAAACTCTGACATAATATATAAACACAAGTAGTGAACAGTGGTCTGTTGGGGGATTCGATCACACTGTGAACCCCAAGTTTCCATTTGCATTAATTAAATAAAATTAACCTTGGGTCAGGAGGCTTAGTTAGCAACTAGTTGACAGAAGGAAATCATAGAGCATCAGAGGGCATCTGGCAGAGATAAAGAGATGCACCAGAAGTAGTAGGGAGGGGTTTGTAATGGCTAGGCTTTTTTTTGTGTGTGGCAGAGCTGAAGGATGCTCTCTTTGGGAGATGCCAGCAAGGAGAGAAGGTCAGTTAATTGCTACTCAACTTTTGTGAACTAGTAGGTTTTTACCCTAACCTTTGAATCTCAACTTTTATTTATAAATAGAACAATAGAGATTTGGTTAAAGCTACCTATAGTAGCAGTGGCAGAGTCAGTGCCTACAGGAACAGAATTCCTACCAGGCTACTGCCTGAAAGGCTAGGCCTGGGCCACTGCGAGAAAAGCAGGCTGGTAACTGTAGAGCAGGAATTGCTGGCTAAAATAGCAGTAGATTAAGGCACAGTCACTGTGCTGAAGTTAAAACAGCAGTGGTCATATGAACAAACAATGTGAACTATACTTTATGAAAGGTTTATATGATAACATTTAACACGAATATGTTTTCCAGGACAGTATAACAAAAGTTTGTAAAGGATAGCATAATATGATGCTGTGACATTTATAAATCCTCAAAGAGCACAAGTACTTCACTTAAAACATACTTTTTATTTTTATTTTTTCATTTCTAACACCAGTCAGCTGGATGTTCTATTCATCCTATTTAGGTACTGTGAAAGTGAAATACAATTTTTATTTTGGAAACAAAATTCCAGTTTCCAACACAGGCTCACTATTGCAAATGAATAGCATCCTTCACATTGCTTTAATAGCTTAGGTTCTGTGGAATAGGTTTTATTTTAGCTGCTTTTAAACTTTGTCATACTTCACCCTTCATTTTTACCTCCAATAAGAAACAAAAATAATTGGATCAAATAACCAGAGACCTCCAAAACCATTTCAAAATCTATGTTTTCAACAAGGAAGACTTTAGAAAAAAAAACTATACAAAACAATACTCTTTAAGATCTCATTCTGCCTTCATCTTTTTGTGTTTCTTCAATGAAAAGCATGAGATGAGATGTATGCATCTGGGAACTGTAGGGGAGGAAAAACCTTCCCCACTATCTATGAGGGTTTGGTAATTAGTCTGAAAGAAACTGGCAGTAGACAGATTAACAGGAAGAAAATAGCATTTAATTATGTATGCACAGGAGTGTGAAAAAATATGAAACTCAAAGAAGATGAGGTGATTGAAGTTCACATAGCATCCGGAGCTACAGAAATGAATAAAGACAAAGGGCTTCTGGGAAAAGGAGCAAGATGCTAAGTTATAGGAGAGTGCAAAAGGGAAACGGATGGTGAATAGATCTTGCTTCCTCTGCAGGTGAAAAGTCTCCCAGGTAATAAAAGGTGTCTGAGCTTGCAGGATAGGTGGCAGCCTGTCATAGCCTGTCTGGGCAGGAGCCTCCTCTTTTGTGCTATAGTATGACTGATGGTATTCCCAGAGAGGGAATTCAGGAGAGTAGAATTCCTTCTGAAGGATCTGTTTTTAGGCAGATTAGTGACATTCAAAGACAGCCCCTCCCATGAGCTGTGGTTCATGGGCCCTGTGTTTGCAGCCATCAGCATACCAAAATGGCCTACTTGGAGAGGTATTTCTTGAACTTTTTTAGCAAACATATTTACACTATTTCATTCTTAATAAATAGTCATTCTTCCCTATTTTCATCCTCAGGATCACAACTATGGATAAACTTCTTTATAATGCTAAAAGATAACATTTTTCTGGAACTCTCTATTCAATTGTCCACTCTCACTTGAAGATTATTTAATATATCCTACTTTGTATTTAAACTTTTAATATCTCCTTTACCATCTTCCAAGCGCCCTGCTTGAAGGAAGAAGTGGGTGAAGGAGGATCAAAGGGAACATCATCCTTGTAAGGCCTTCTCAATCCTCACTTCAAGGTACTCACCACACTGAAGTGTCCAGAATATATTTGGGGAAATAAGCCATACCATAACCCACAAAAATATAAAACTAGTACCTTTTAATGTAAACTACGTGTTCTAAATGTTAAAGTATTTATGCTTCAAAACTGATAAACAGAATTGGAGAGATAGCTCAGTGAGTGAAGTGCTTTGCAAGCATGAGGGCCTGAGGTCCAGCTCCATGTCTTACATTTCTGAAAGGCAGAGTCTGATGGATCCATGAGGGTCACTGGTTAGCCAATATAGTTTACATGGGGAGTTCCAAGATGGTGAGAGAACTCTGTCAAAAACAACAACAACAGAACTAATGAGAATGAGTTGATGATTCTTGATGGATAATGGCCTCTGACCTCCACACACATGAGCAGGAATCCACACGTACCTGTGCAGCCTCCTCCCCCTGCAAACAGACATACATAGACACAGAAGAGTAAATTCTATACACATTAACACATAGAAAACATAGACCTGACAAGTCCCATTAGGCTTATGTCCTAGAGCCCTGGCTAGGGGATGTGAGGGAATGAAGAAGAGGCACATATAGAATGAAGCTGGAATCAGGTGGGGTTGTCTAACTCTGATGCTACCATGGGAACCTGGAACCTTAGCATGTTTATCAGGTATAGCACGGAGGGGAGGGTTAGCTAATGTTGGTAGGGAGCAAGCAGTCTCAGGATGTAAACATTTAGAACAATGGTTCTCAACCTGTGGGTTTCTACCCCTTTGGCAAATCTCTATCTCCTAAAAGCATTTACACTATGATTCATAACAGTAGCATCATTACAGTTATGAAGTACAACAAAATAATTTCATGGTTGAGGGGGTCACACAACATGTGGAACTGTATTAAAGGGTGGCAGCTTTAGGAAGGCTGAGAACTGCTGGTCTAGAAAGAGGAAAAAAACTGTAGTTGCTGTTCTATATACACAATGAACAATCATCTATAAACACTCACACTCCTTAGGACAATGTTGCTACTGTCTTGAGCCTGTCCCATATAGGCAATGGCGTTTTCACCTGTCCTGTAGATCTGGGGCCTTGAGAATCGTCAACATGTCCATGCCCATGTCAAAACAGACATTCACTTATATCTTCACTCAGTCAGGGCTCTCTCTGCTCCCCGCAGAGAATTTTCGGACAGATCTGTTTTAATTCTTCTTCAAAGGTGCTCCTTCCTTTGTCTAAAAATGAAAGCTTGACTGAGGCTGGAGAGATGGTTTAGTGATCAAGAGCACTAAATCCTCTTCAAGAAGACCTGGGTTTGGTTCTCACAGCCTACATGTTGGCTCACAACTGCCTATAACTCCATTTCCAGGGTATCTGATATCCTCTTCTGAACTCCCTAGGCACCAGGCAAACTGGCAGTGAACACACACACACACACACACACACACACACACA
>CABHPR010145343.1:1159-23133 GCA_902168415.1 Peromyscus melanophrys
CACACACACACACACACACACACACACACACACACACACACACACACCCCTCTTCTTTACAGAGAAAGTGTTTACTTTGTTTCTGCTTTCATGTTCTACAAGGAAAAAAAGAAGATAATAAGTATAATTTTAATTTGGAATTTAATGCTCAAAATGGCTGACTCTGTGATTTGTCCAAAACAGGCAAAAAGGACAGCTAGCTGTAGAGAGAGCTAAGCAAGTGGAAGAATTCCTGCAGCGGAAACGGGAAGCTATGCAGAATAAAGCCCGAGCCGAAGGACATGTGGTACGGTATTTTTCTCTTGAGATTTTTGTACATATCAGTATTCAAAGTTAAGGCCTGGAATGTGTGTAAGTAAAAAGAATTATGATGTAGCAGTCTATTTATAATAAAAGAGATTGAAGGTGTTCAGAATAATGTACAGATTATGTTTTCATATATCTTATTTGTTAACCTGTTCTCTGATATCTTTTATTGGTATCTTTTATGACAAAGGTGAAATTACATCATTATTTTACATTTTGTTCTTTAGAAAGGGTGGAAAAGGGTAGATATTCATATTAGAGAAAGACGTTCTTAAATTGCTAGATTTTTTTCCTCACACACTTTTTGTTTTAAATACTTTTAAGTAGCAAGGAATTTTAGAAGAAAAAAAGAGAAATAAATGTTTCAGTGCAGATATATAAAACTGTATTTGTTGAAAAGCCTATTAGAAACAAAATTACTTTAAAACATCCACTTAAGCCAATTACAAAATTAAGTCATTTATCTAAGAAAATATTAAGTTCTGTGGTAATCATCTAAGTAGTTGAAGTTCTCCATAGTTCTTAGTTGTAGTGTGCCACAAACGTCTTTTGATCTTGTGCTCATAAAGCAGCTGAGGATCGCTTCTGTCTGTTCATCTCCCCGTGGAGCCTCCTGTCCATGTAGGATGTTTCAAGCTATTTGTTAGACTTATCACACATGTATTAAAGGCTCATAATTGGTAACTTTGCAAGTTTATTAAGTTATTCAACATAAGGTTTTTTTCCTTTTGAGGTTATATTATAGAAAAATAGTTACAGGTTTAATTGGCCATTATTTATGTTTTTAACTCACATTCTCCAATGACTTTCTTAATATCTGGAATGAATCTGTATTTTTGACCCTTCTCTAGAAGGGAAAAGATAATTTCTTGCCTTCTCCCTACTAATAGCATCTGAAATAATTTTGATTTTTTTTTTTTTAAGGCTTTTAAATTGCTGTATAGCCTAGGCTGGCCTCTAACTCAAGATCCTCATGCCCGGGCTGGAGGGATAGCTCAGTCACTAAAGGCTAGGCTCACCACCAAAGACACAAGATGCTTATGCCCAGCTAAGTGCCGGGATTATAGGTATGCACCAGCATTCCAGGCTCTGGTTGCAGATTATTATCTAAAATAGTTACTGGAACTGGAGATGGCTCCGCAGTTAAGAGTGCTTGCTGCCCCTGCGGAGGCTCCGAGTTCGATTCTCAGCACCCACATCAAGTGGCTTACAACCACCTGTAACTGCAACTCCAGAGGATCCAGGGGATACCCTCTTCTGGCCTCTTCAGTGCCTGTGTTCACTTGTACATACACAGACAGACAGATACACATACTCATAATTTAAAATAAAATTTAAACAATCTTAAAAATGGTAATTACTAGAACTATCAAGATTTAATGACTTTTTCCCTTACTGTTTTTCCTTAATCCTCTGACTATCATCAGTTTATTTTGCTTAATGTTAGAGAATTTCCTCTTGTATTTTGTTTAAAAAGACACTTTGCAAAATTTGTTGAGAAAATGCCTTTATTTTTTCCTTACACTTTAGCAATAATTTATGGTGATTTTAACCTACATTTGTAGGTCTGAGTAAACATTTTGCCTATTTTTTTGTCTTTTGGTGTATATGTATGTATGATGTATTCACATGGGTATGGGGGCACATGTGTGTCTGGGTGTATGTGGGGACTGAAGTTATCAGGCATCTTCTTTGATAACTCTTCTGCCTTATTCCTTGAGGCAGGATCTTTCAGTCAAACCTAGAGCTTACCAGTATGTCTAGTCTTGGCAGCCAGCTTGTTCCAGGGATTCCCCAGTCTCCATTTCCAAGCTGCCATTCCAAGCAGGCTGCCACGCCCACCTGACATTGACTTGGAATATAGGAATCAAGCTGGTTCTCTTGCCTGCGTGGCAAGTGCTGTGACTATTGAGCCGTCTCCTCAGCCTTGGGTTTGCCTTTGTTTTTGACAAACATCTTTGCTGGGGTATTCTATAGATTGAGGACTGTGTATCTTCTGACATGCCCTATTTCTGACAAGAAGCTATCATTCTTTATCTTTTCTCATGTATATTATATGCCTTTTCCTCTTTGACTCAGGGAAGCTTTTTCTTTGTGCGTAGAAGCAATTTGATTATTAGATAACTCCTGAGTTTTCTTCCTGTTCATTAGTTTCCTGGGTGTGTAGGTTCAAATTTTCAGCCACTGTTCCTTCAAAAAAAAAAATTCTCCTCTTTTTTTTTAGAATATAGTACACATATTAGACTGCTTGTGACTCCCTACCATGCATTGATGCTTTTTCTTTTTCTTTGTGTTTGATTCTGGGTGGTTTCTATTGCTGTGTCATGTCCTGAAGGACATTAATCTTCTGCTGTGTATTCTGCTGCTAATTTCATCCAGACCTGATGCTTTTCATCTCATATTTTTGCTTTGTTTTTGCATTGCTAGCGATAAAACCCAGGGCTTCTTATATATAGGCTATTGCTGTACTACTGTGCTCTACCTCAGTTGACATACTGTATTTTTAAAAAAAAATCTCTTAATATTGACTTGTTTTTATAGTTTTAGTTTATGTCTTTATAAACACTGTTTCTACCTTGAAAATATAGAATGTCATTATAATAGCTGTTTTAATTTTGTCATCTACGAATTCTGTCTTCTCTGCTATTTCTGAGTCTCTGTTGATTAAGATTTTCTTATTTGAAAAATCTTTTCTTATTTTTAATATGCCTAATAATTTGTAATACTATGTCAAGTACTGTGTACTTTATCTTCAAATGTTTTCGATTCTTTAAACATTTGGGGGATTATTTAATTATTTAGGAGTAATTTGAGTCACTGAAGGCTGGCTCTCAAGGTTCCCTGAGGCTGTAAGGAACAGTGTTTTCCCTCATGCTCACTTGCCCTGTGCTGTGCTGGAGTCTGGCAGTACCTCTGCTGGGTACAGTGCCTCACTGCTTCTGAGGACTTTCTAATGGCTGCTGGAAACGTGAAACATCCGAGGTCTGATTAAGCCGCTGGCATTAGTAGCTGTTGGCCACTCAGTGAGAGACTCTGAAGAACCTCTCCATCTTCTCTGCGCTCCCTGTGCAGCTTTCTCTTCTCTGCTGTCTGACCGCAAATTCCAGTAGCCTTTAGCTTGCTGGTCTCCAAATAATGTCTCCTCAGCTAGGAGGGACCTTCCAGCTCTGCTCGGGTTTCCTCTCTTGTGCTGCTGCCTAGAAGCTCAGGCCAGACATGAATGGGGCAATTATTGGGCTCGGGCTTACCTCCCTTGCTCCCCGCCTCACAAGGATCTACCCCATGCTGCCTGTTATCCAGTATTTGAAAACCATGTTTTCTTGTATTTTACTGAAACTTTAAAAAAAATTTTTTTTAGTGTAGATCTAACCACATTGTTCTATCATGGCTATAAACAAGTCTTTGATTTAAAAAAAGTTTTATTTCTCAGAATTTTATACATGTATACAATAAAATACTGTATTTCTCCCCCAATACCCCTCTATTTTCCCTAAATCTCCCTAACACACACCTACCCGACTTTGTCTTGTTTTTTAATGACCCACTAAGTCCAGCTAGTGTTTGCCCGTATGTGCATGAGTGTGGGGCCCTCTAGTGGAACATGGGAAACCTATCAGTAGCCATATATCCTCAATGAAGAATGAGTAGTAGCCCTTCACCAGCAGCAACGCTACATTACCAGTAGCTCCTCACTGTGGGGTAGGGCCTGGAGATAAGTACTTCATTTGTCGCTGGCTTGATTTTACAAAAGTCTTTCATAGGTAACCACAGCGGCTGTGAGTTCGTGAATTCTACAGCCACATCATCTAGTGCAGTGGTTCTCAACCTTCCTAATGCTGCGACCCTTTAATACAGCTCCTCAGACTGTGGTGTCCCCAACCATAAAGTTATTTTCATTGCTACTTCATAGCTGTAATTTTGCTACTGTTACAAATCACAATGAAAATATCTGTGCTTTCCGGTGGTCTTAGGCCACCCTGGTGAAAGGGTCATTTGACCCCCAAAGGGATCGTGACACACAGGTTGAGAGCTGCTGTTCTAAAGACAGATTTCACAGCACTTTCCCCCATCCTCTGACTCTTCTTATTCTTTCCACTGACTCTTCTGTGATGTTCCCTGAGCCCGTAAGCCATTCTTTTTTCTTCTTTTTTAATTAATTGATTTTTAATTAAAATTTTCACATAATATATTTTATCATGATTTTCTCCTCCCCACCTCCTGATCGACCCCATTTTAGGTTCTCTGTCTGTCTACATCTTTCAAAAAGACAAAAAACTTGTTATACCATGAGGAAGTACACATTTGAAGGGTTTGTTTACGTGCTCGCTTGTTTATTTCCCATGGTACTGTGGCGAGTCTGCTCTGCCATCTGCCTTCAGGGTTGCTAATGAGACATGATGTTTTAGACACACTCCCTTTAAGTAGCTGTTTCTCTGAGAACTTAGGACTGTTCTGGAGTTTCACTTGATTATTTTTCAGTTGTTTGGTCTTGATTTATTTTTCATTGACTTGACGCAGGTTCTCACTGATACATGTAGCTCTCAGTATATATGGTCACCTTCCGTTCTGGGGATAGTCTCCCTGATTATCTCCCTGAGTAATGTTTTCCTAAATTCTTCACCTTTCCAGGAAAACTGCTCTCAACTGAGATTCTAACCTTTGTGTTTAATGTCCTTTCTTTTGTTCTTCTGTTCGAGCCTTTCCCCTTGTTTCTGCTTTGTTTTCCCAGGCTTCTTAGGCTTGATTTCCCAGCTCACTGATGTATTAGCTCTCACCTCATCTGCTCAGTTTGTTTTTACTCCAGAACTTTGTGCATGTGTTTGTAGAGTCGAGTTTATTTTCCCTTTAAGCTTCTTTGTGGTGGTCTCATTTCCCTGGTGTTCCTGCTGTCACCTTATTCCTGGTGCATACCGGCTGTGCCGTCTTGGTTCCTTCAGCTTACTGTGTTAGCAGTCCAATGGGATGGGCAGTCCTCCGATGCTCATTGTTATAACAGTGTGTGCACTAGGGCTGTTACCTTTCCTGTGAACACTCTCCAGGGAGAGCAGAACGAGTGTGACATACTGCTGGAGGTGACCCTCTCACTGTACCCAGTCTTACTTGCCATGGAGCATGCTCACACCCTCTGTCACCACAGTCTTCCTGACACACTTTTCCTTCTGTAGATGTCATACTTGAAGCCAATGCCGTCCTCTTTCCTTATCACTGAATTTCTTTGTCTTTGCAGTACCAGTGTAAATCCTTGCTGGATTTTGAATACCTAATGCTAATATGCCCTCCATAAAAGGGCACCCTTTCTCTCTGTCCCCAGTACCGCCCAGAAACAAAAGCAAAATTGCAGCATTAGGAAGGGGATCTGTGTTGTTCAAGGCCTCTGGTTTCTACTACACTATAGACACTGGGCCCTCACTGGGACTCCTCTTGTATACCCCGTTGTTGCCCTGTGTCATGGAGATCCTGCAGCTTTGGATCTGCAGGACCCTTCATGTACTCCAGCAGATCATAGATGAGGTAGATGTTGCTGTGGGCCAACTCATATAGCCTCAGGCCCGGGTAGTAGCTGAATTGGTCAGCACACCAGCTCTCCCTCATTCTCACCACCAGGGTGAGCTCTCCAGCACTTCCCTGGCTAGCTTTCCCACTGCAGCAAGCAGTAAGGGGTGGGGCCAGTTCTCCTGCTCTGGGGCAGGCTCACAGGCACCCAGACCACCAGGGCCACCTCTACTGTGTTGCCCAGAAAAATTGCAGAGACAGTTCTCCTGAGTGCCACAGCCCACGAGGGGGGCAGGGCTAGCTCTCCCTGCTCTTATGACTTCAGGGCCAGCTCTCCCACCTGCCACAGGTAGTAAGGGGTTAGGGAGGTACCTCTCCCTAGTTGAGTATAATTTATCTCTGTAATTATTTGTGATCAAGTGTTGTACAAGAATATGTACACTAGTGTATTAGGCAGAATTATCCAGCAAAACATGCAGAAACATTAGAGTATATATTTATGTAAGAGAGGATTTAATAGATTGATTTACAGTCACAAAAGCAGAAAAGTTCCTGTGTGGGAGTTTGTGGGCTGGGGAAGCTGGTAATGACACAGTCTAGGAAGCCAGAACCATCCAGACATAAGATGTTAATGCTCTAGTCCCCCGTCTCTGGCAGAGACCTGAAAGTCCCATGGAAAATTAACTGGTTCAAGTCCAATGGCTGAGGAACCTGGAGTCTTGATGTCCAAAGCAAAAGTAGTAAAACATGCTTGCTTTAGAGGAAGAGCCAGAGAAATAGGTTGAGTGGTTCCCCTTCCTTTCTTGGCGGTCTTTTTAGAGTTCTCCCTTTGCTCATAATTTTAGACTCTATTTGGGGATGATGGATAAGGTAAAGGAGCAATTGTATAAACTTTATTTATTTATTTATTTGTTGTTGTTGTTTTGTTTGTTTGTTTTTCAAGACAGGGTTTCACTGTGTAGCCCTGGCTGTCCTGGAACTCACTCTGTAGACCAGGCTGGCCCTGAACTCACAGAGATCCACCTGCCTCTGCCTTCCAAGTTCTGGGACTAAAGGTGTGTACAACTACTGTCCAGCTAGACATTATTTTTTAATTTTTTTTACATTTTTATTTTAAATTGTGTGTGTGTGTGTGTGTGTGTGTGTGTGTGTGTGTGTGTATTTGTGTGTGTGTGTGTGTATGTAGAGGTCAGAGGCCGACTTTGTAGAGTCAATTCTTTCCACCTTACCTAGATGTTAGGAATTGGACCCAGGTTGCCAAGCTTGTGTAACAAGCATCGTTACTCACCGAGTCACCTCACCAGCCTGATTGTCTTGTGTTGCAGCATTAGGCTCCCAGGAAAATAGACATTTATGGAGATTTCCAGTCACACTCTGCCTCCACGTGTGCACAGCCTTCCTCATTACCAACAGTCTGTACTGATGGTCCATTCGTTAGAACTGAGAAACCTGCACTGACACATTGTAACCATCAAAGTCTGCGCTTTAGGTTAGGGTTCACCTTTGGGTTGTACACTTGGAGGGTCTGCACAGATAGGAAGTGACACATGACCACTTTCACTGCCTTCAGAGGAGCTGCCTGTGAGGAGCTGCACGGATTTCATATAAGAACATACTACACAGACTCTCCACAGAAGAGTTTCTTTTTAATTTGACTTATAATTTAATCATAATAAAATTGGCCAGTGTTAAGTATGTCCTGATGAGTAATTGACATATACATATAATCATGTGCGTATTGCTTTATCATGTTACCAAACGTTTCTGCCATTTCCCCAGTTTCCTTATGCCCCTTTAGTTGATCACTTCCCTACTGCTGATCTGCTTCCATTCACTATGGTGCTGGAACTTGTTTTTTAGACATTTACTGAAAATTCTGAGTCATATAGTACTAAGGTTCAAGGTGTGTGCCACCATATCTAGCCATATTGGTTTTCATTCCTGAGTTACGTTCTTTTGTATGGCTATCCCACAGTTTGAGTATCCATTCCTCTGTAGAGGGACATTTGTGTTGTTTCTAGTAATATAATATGGTCAGTCATTCAGTATACTCAGTTATACACATGCCCAGATAATAGACTCTCCTCCCTCCTTTTGGAGCCTGTTTTCTGGGTTGACATGCCTTATTATGTGTAGCTGAGCTGATATCTGTGATCACACCTTTAGACATCACTGGAGAAAATCAAAGCTATGAAGATCATGTGTGGAGCATTTATGATTTTCTCTTTCAGCACTTTGTTATTTTTGATGCCATGCTGTCATTATTTGGGGCCCTTATCATACTAATTATGTCCTGTCTCTTTTTAGCAGTCCTCCTTTAATCAGGCCTTCCTGTAACCTCTAATTAGGTTTCTGTTTCTCCCATCATTAACTCTGTATAAGTCGTAGACAGACTCCTCAAATGAATGCAGCTTTATTTGTTTCTAGTTCTTTATCTATTATTTTAACTCTGTAAACAGTTTATTACCACACCACCATATTGAAAGAAGTCACTAGTGTCCATCCTGTGAAATATGTGCTTTTCTCTTGGTTTTGTTTGTTTGATTGTTTGTTTGTTTTTGTGGTGCGGGAGATTGAACCTAGGACTTCTCATGAACTAAAGAAGTGATGGACCGTTGCATTGCCAGCCCAACCGAACCATTTGTGATCCTCATCTTACTTGACCTTCCTGTCATCTGAACATGACTGTGAACTTTCTTCCTTGCCTTCTGTAATTTACCCTGAACTCCTCTCCCTCAATTTCTTAGCATGTTCTTTTGTGTAATTGTTATTTTTTCTTCAATCTTTACATGTTAATGCTCTTTGGGACTATGTCCTTAATTGTTTCTTTTTTCCCCCTTTTTCCTTTTTTGTTTTTTGTTTTCAAGACAGGGTCTCTCTGTGCAGCCTTGGCTGTCTTGGAACTCCCTCTGTAGACCAGGCTGACCTCGAACTCACAGAGATCCACCTGCCTCTGCCTTCCAACTGCTGGGATTAAAGGCGTGTGCCACCACAGCCTGGCCTTAACTGTTTCTTTTTCGAAGTGTTGTGGGATGATCTCACTGACAGTTCTACAGGCACTTGTGTGTACACATATGTGTAAGTCAGCCCACTTCCCAGGTTCTGCACATTCGTTTCTCCATACTTCATTGGCGTTTGTTTTTCTTTTCTTTTCTTATAATTTACTTATGTGTGCCTGTGTGTGTATGTCATTATGCATGTCAGTGCCCTTGGAGGATCCTCTAGGAATAGTTATAGGTGATTTTGAGGCACCTGACATAGAGTCTGAGAACCAAACTCCAGTCCTCGGCAAGAGCAAACACCCTTAACCATCTCCCCAGCCCCAGCACTTCATTTTTTGACATTTACTTTTAAAATTACCATACAACAAGAATGACTTTATCTTCAGTTTTATGAATTTTAACACATATATAAATGCATGTAGACAAGTTACAGAAAACTCTGTCATGTCCCAAATTACTTTTGTTAATTTTCTTGTTGTTGTTTAAAGATGTATTTGTGTGTGAGCTTAATCAGGGTTGTCTGTGTAGCCACGGATTTCTTTACTGTTTGTTACTACTCACTGGGGTGTGGTGAGCTCAGCAGTGGTGCACAGCTGAAGACGTCTGCCCCTCCCTCAGAATTCATCAGTCGTGTGTTCAGCAGGCCTTAATTTTGTATTCCTTTTCTTTTTCATATAATAAGTTACCATGATTTAGTCACTTTTAATATTACACATTTATTGACTCGTGGTTTCTGTGAGTTAGGACTCAACACAGTTTAGCTAATGTCCTTCTGCTCTCACAAGGCAATAAGGAAGACCAGTGGGACTGCGTTCTTATCTGAAGACTCATAGGGAAAGGGTTTTACTCCCAGGCTCATTGAAGTTGGTGAGAAAATTCATTTCTTTATGCTCACGGAATGAAGGCCCCCCCACCGCTTGCTGCCATCTTAGTTGGGGTTTTATTCTGTGAAGAGACACCAAGACCACAACAACTATTGGAATGGAAAGCATTTCATTGGGACTGGCTTATGTTTCAGAGGTTTAGTCCGTTATTGTCATGGTGGGAAGCATGGCGGCACACAGGCAGACATGGTACTGGAGAGGTATCCTAGAGTTCTACATCAGGATCAGCACGGAGCAGGCAGCAGGAAGAGAGAGCAACACGGGGACTGGCTGGGGCTTCTGAAACCCCGAAGCCCTGCCCCAGTGACACACTTCCTCCTACAAAGCCACATCTACTCCAACAAGACCACACTTCCCAATAGTGCCACTCCCTGTGAGCCTGTGGGGGCCATTTTCATTCAAACCATCACACTACCTGTCAACTAGACGTTCCTCTTCCTTTGCAGAGGCCATTCATAGTCTCGGAGATCAACCCAAGTGCCTTTCCAACATGTCTGTTACATTCTCAAGCAACTACAGTCTATGAAGAAAGTATTCTTCCGAGACAGAATGATACATAATGTGACAATTACAGGCTCTCCATTAGTCTTTTCATAGTCTAGTGGTTAGAAGCACATCATACTCAGAGGAAGGGACTGTACTGCACACAAGAGTTTATGAACCACATTCTCACTGTTTGACTTTGTTTTCTTTTTGAAGATCACTTTAGTTGATGGCAATATAACCATTGCAGTTTCATTTTTATTTAAGTGTTTCTGTAGTATTTCTAGTTCTGTCCTTTATTTTTAAGGTACCTGAATGATTGAGGGTGAGTCATTGTTGTAGTGAATATACACTTGATTCATTTGTTTTTTTTAAATGACCTCTGTCTTTTAATGGTCTATTTACATAATTGTATAATAATAACATTCAATGACAGATTTTTTTGTTTGTTTTGTTTTTTGAGACAGGGTTTCTCTGTGTAGTTTTGGCATCTGTCCTGGATCTCGCTCTGTAGACCAGGCTGGCCTCGAATTCACAGAGATCCTCCTGCCTCTGCCTCCTGAGTGCTGGGATTAAAGGCATATGCCACCACCACCCAGTGACAATATAATTTTTATATGTTTGGATTAGTGATGTTTTATCATTTTATGTTTGCTTTTTAAATTTTTGTTCTTCTGGTTCTTGCTGCCTTTATCTTATCTGGGTACTTTTTAATATTCCATTTTAATCAATCATATCATTTTGATTATATCTTTGTGTAACTTTTCAGTAGTGATTGCCTCAGTGACTAAGAATGCATACTTTCATTTTTCACAGTCTATTTAAAAATTGTTTTATGTGTTAATTCAGTAGTATGATAGTTAACTTTAGTTGTCAGCTTGACACAACTTAGAGTCACCTGGGGAGAGAGTCTGAGTGAGGTATCGTCTGCATCGGGTTGGCCTGTGGGCATGTCTCTGGGAGATTATCTTATGTTAATTGATGTGGGAAGACCCAGCCCACTGTGGACAACATTGTTCCCTAGGCGGGAGGAAGTCTTGACCTCTGTGAGTCTAGGAATTAAACTAAGCAGCAAGAAAAACGAGCATGAATGTACTTCTCTCTCTGTTCTTGACTGTGGCTGTGACTTGACTTGCTACTTCAAGCTTCTGCCACTGTGAGTTCTGTGCGGTGATGGACTGTAACCCGGAATTATAAGCTGGAATAAGCTCTGTCTGCTAAGTTCCTTTTCTTTGGGGTATTTTATTACAGTAACAGAAATGAAGCTAGAACGAGTGGGAATGGAAAAATGCTGCCACCATAGTGGTTCCTTTACCTTCTCCTTGCAACCAGGAATATGAGTATATTAGTTGGTGTGTCTCTGTGTGTATGTATGTGTGTTACTGGATATTGAACCCAAAAATTGTTGAACAAACACTATCACTGAGCTATACTTCCAGACCTTGCTTATTCCTTTCTGTTATCTAATTTAAGAACTAAGAGAAAGGGAACATTTACCATAATTATTGTTCCCTTCCATCCAATTTTCCAAGCTTCTTATATCCCTTCTGTCCAAATAATTCCTTCTTATTTATTTACTTATATTACATGTTTCCTTTTTCTTTTCTTTAATTGCTTCGTGGCCTTCTGGCTAAGATCACATGTACTTTTGTTTATTTTGCAGTGCTAAGACTCAAACTGGGCATTACATACATGTAAGCCACGGGCTGTACCTCTTAACTACAGCGTCAACCCTAAAAAATTCCTTACTATTATTATTATTATAATAAAGAACTTGTAAATTTTAAAAAATTGCTTAGCAAAATCGACCAGACTAAAAGTCTGTCAGCCACAAAAAAACAGAGCCAAAAAGAAGCAATTCCTTTAGCAATGCTTTGTTAATTGGTAGCATTTTAATAAAATGGCCCCTTGTTGTGTAGACTGGGAGGCTGGTCCTAAGGGAGGCTTCCCAAGGAGCCTGAATCTCAGTCCTGGACCACTGTGGAACCAGCAGTCCCTGCAGATCAGCTCTTCTAACCAGAAATCTTCTTCATCTTACTTTTATAATAAGATTCCTTCAGTTGGTCTTCATTTGCTGAGTGGTGTCATTTATGAATCCAGTATTCTGGGTGACAGTTTACTTATTTGAAAAATTGTATCATCAACTCCTTTTTATTCTATGTAGTTTTAAATGAGATATCTTCACCTGTTGAAAATTTTCTTCTGTAGTTAATATTTCTCTGGATGCTTTGAATATTTTACTTTTAGCTCTTACTTTTCAGCAGTATTGGGTTTTCTTTGGGTAGGGTTCAGGTCATTTTATTGTTTTGATATCCATGCAATTCTGAAATATCAGCATTATAATACATAACTTTTTGAAGTATGATCATTATAATACATCATTTAACTGTCATATTTGTGGATGGTTTTACATGAGATTTGGATGGTTTTCTAATATTTTTGCTATTTCATTAAAAGAATCTTTAATCTTTGGCAAGATCTTTAGTTTGGTTTGTTGTATTTTGATTTGTTTTTTTTTGGGGGGGGTAGATTTTGGTTTTGTATGTTTGGTTTTTTGGCTAGTGGAGGGCTCGAGATCCAATGGAGGATTTTGCACATGCAAGGCAAGCACGCTGCCATCACACTCTTATCTTCAACCCTGCCAGTGGATTTGAAATAGATTTGCATTGTACCATCAGATGTGTAGAACACTGAACTTCTGAGAGATGACCAGTCGAGACCCAGATGTGATGGTAGTAAAGAGATGGAATGTTAGGGATGGAGGGCTCTCGGGAGACTGATTTCACAGTAGTTACTAATGCATGTTTATAGTGTCATTAATTTTTGTTTTATTGGTGCGACAGTTTTCGATTCTCAGTTCAACATGACAACTGCTAGGTCTCCATTTAACTGTTTCACTTACATGTACTACTGTACAGTATTGGTACTATTTAAGGTTAACCTTGATTCTTCAGGAAATAATATTAACATCAGTGATTTAAAGTAGTACCTAATAAATATTTTTCCATTAGTACTAATACTCATGATAAGCTTAAATAATTTGAAAATGTAAATATATTTACACTGGCTTTTTATTTTATTTTTGTGTATGAATGTAGGCATGTACAGATCATGATCAGAAGACAGCTTGAAGTAGTTGGTTCTCACCTGCTACTTTGATGAGGCAGGGCCTCTCTTTTCTTTGTTTTCTATAATTAAACATTGTTTCTATAAGAGCAGAAAAGTGTTGTATCCAATAAAAACACTGCATGTCATAGTCCTGAATTTGGAGCCCAGGTTTCAGGAAGCACTGGTGTTGAGGGAGTCACGGCATGCACAGTGCACAGTGTACTTGTGTATTCAGAACCAAGGTTTTAGGGATGTGATGTGGATGAGATTTTGAATTAAGCATTGGTCATATGTGTTAGAATATACTGCAAAAGGACATGTCTAACCTTCTAACTTGTCTGGACCACATCGTTATCTACAAAGTTAACACTTGAAAGCTATGCAATGTATTTTACAAAACAAATTGCAGGAAAACCTCAGTCTCATGATTTGTATTGGGCTGCACTTATAACTGTTCTGCTCTCCTTTATCTCTGTGGATAACTTCTGTACCTTTTAAAAAATGGGCTCACATACATACTATGGCATATAGTAGGTAAGAGGGGGTACCAACCTCATACCTTACTACTGTAGAAACTGAGGCAGAAGAATCCTTTAAGCCTAGCAACTCTGAAAGTCAGCCTTGGCAATATAGCAAGACCTTGCCTCCAAAAGCAACAACAGCAGATGCCCCATGACATAGCCTTTTTCTCTCAAACCACAAGATGTAGAATTTAAGAGCTTGACATTTGAGGACGTGGAACTTACGTGGAACAAACTACTTCAAACACTTTCTGAACGTGACTTTCCCATTCTTTTTACAACATGGCTTTATTCTTGCCCAGTTGTTGATTATGATCAGTCACTAGAGTCAACAAGCTAAAAGTTATCTTTGCCTTCTACTGTCTACCAAAGGCAAATGTTACCAGTTCTCTTTCCTATTATTATTGAGCCCTTTGGTTTCTGCCTTACCGTAGGCATTTCTTCTTTTGACTTCTGAATCTCCAGAGCCATTTCCTAATTTATACTCCCTCTGGTCTCACATGGATCCCTTGTTTATTCGTGTGTGTGTGTGTGCATGCACACATGCATGTGCACGTACATACTCATGTTATCCTGGGCCTCCTTGTAGTGCCAAACAAGCGCTCTGCTATAGAGCCACATCACCCACCCCCATCTCTCTATTCTTATGTGTTAGTAAATATGAGGACGGACTGAAAATATAACTGTAAGTGAAAAAAATTAGAATTGTAGAAATGTTCATTTCTATAAAAACATGCTCATATGCATCCATACATATGAATAAAAGGATATTTGGGGGATAATTCCTTTAAAATTTAAAGTTCTAAAATATTAGCTTTATAAATGTTTAATGATTTCTTTATCTTTTAAATTTTCCATAGTGAACCTCCTATATTTATGAGAGAATACACATATATCTATAAATGAAGTAAGTTCAATCAAAAGTAATTTGTAAAAAAATTGTTCAAAGGCTCCATTTTAATCATTTATAACACTACTGGTGACTTAGAAAAATTTAAGCTATACTAGAATTAGAAGTCAGATTTGTAGAAGGTTAAAAATATGATTGACAGTCAGGAAAATGGAGATAATGAGTATAAAAGTACATTCACCTCACATTGATACAAGATAATAGACGGGGAGAGTGGATTAAGAGCTCTTTAAGTCTGAAGAAACTTTAAACATGATTGGAGGTTGAAGGAAGAGAAAGTAGATAATTAGATAATCTGGTAGTTTTGCTGAAGCATGTGAATAATTTCTAGTAAGATAATTCCATGTTATCAATAAGCTGTATTTGGAAATGAGTCAGTCTGTGCCTGGGCTAATCATTTGTAGTATTCTAACAGGGCATACCTGAGAGCAGAGTATGGTTTAAGTCTGATAACTAATGTACAACACATTTTTTGAAATCAGCAGTGAATATAAAAGTTTGTGTGTATTGTGTACTATGCACATAGACATCTAAAAATGGATTGGGTCTTTTTAAAGGCAAAAATAATATAGTACTTTGGGTTTTAATGAGGAAAACATCCTTAAAAAATCTCTTTAGTGACTCTAAAGACATATGCAGTCTCTGTTTTAAATAATTATACTGGAGTTTAATGACTTCTGTTCTCATGGAATTTACATGCCATCATGGCTGTAGGAAGTGCCAGAGCTGCTTAATGTAGTATCTAGATGTGGCCAGTATTCTCCAAAAGAAAGAAGTGGCATGTGGATGTGCCTAGGTGGAAGGGCAGCGTAGCCCCACTCATTCTTTAAACTTAGTACATTAAATGACAAACAGGGAATCCTGCAAAACCTGGCATCTCTGTATGGAGGCAGGCCCAGCTCTTCAAGAGGAGGGAAGCCAAGGAACAATGAGGAAGAGGTATGCTTTCCGCATGCTCAGTACCTCCGCCACGCAGCCATTTTTAGTTCATCGCCTTCTTTTCTTGCATGGTTTAAATGCTTAACAATTTTTTTAAGATTTTGTGAGTCTATAGGAACCTGTTAATATATTTTGACTGACATGCTGTGTCATAATTTTGCCCCATAACTGTTACTCAGTCTTCTGAGTTTCAATTTCTTTTCTTTTGATATAATTTAAAAATTTGTAATTATAACATATTTCTTTCTTTGCAGAAAAATTGCTTTAAATTAAATACTTGAAAGCTAATATTTCATTTTCATTAACCAAATTTCAGAACTTTTGTTTCTTGTATTCAGATTAACACTTTTCTATAAGTTAAGGATTTTTAGCAGTAAAAATGTTCACAGTTTTCCTTTTAAGTGAATGTTTGTTTTTTGTTGTTGTTGTTTCTATTTTAGGTTTATCTGGCAAGACTGAGGCAAATAAGACTACAGAATTTCAATGAGCGCCAACAGATTAAAGCCAGACTTCGTGGTGAGAATGTAGGTAAAAATCAATTTTTCAAAAAGTAATTAAGTAATAGATTAAGCTTAAACATGCCATGTCCATAATGCTAAAAGGTAAAACTGTTAAAAGAAAATGAAGGTCAAAGACCAGGAAACTATCTGTAGTAATGAAGTAAGTTTTAAATATAAGATTTCAAATTGGTGTACCTGAAAGTTTTCCTGTGTCCCGCCCAGTCCTGCAGCTGCTCAGACCCAAGTAAACACATAGAGGCTTATATCAATTATGAATTGCATGGCCATGGCCTATGGCTCAATTTTCTTCCTAGCTAGCTCTTATAACTAAACTCAGCCCATTTCTATTCATCTATATGTCACCACGTGTTCCATGGCTTTACCTGTGTGCCATTACATGCTGCTCCCTGGACGGCAGGATGGCGTCTCTCCTGCCTCACCTTTCTCCTCTCATTATCTCCCTTGGGTTTTCCTGCCTGGCTCCATCCTGCCCTGCCATAGGCCAAATGGCTTTATTTATCAACTAATCAGAGCAACACATGTTCACAGGGTGCAGAAAGACATCCCACAGCAAATTGGTAAGCTCATTTGTTCCATAGGGATTTTAGTAGAGAATATACTGATGTCCCTAAAGGACTAAAGACCACTGGACAGCGCTCTTTGCTATCTTGATCTGGAGGGCTCAGCTGCAGCTCTGGGGAGAACGGACAGTGTCAGTGCAGGCGGAGGTGGCTCTGAGCTTGGCTGCTGTTTGCTAAGTGGTGTGTTCACAATTGTTCTAGAAAGAAGCTAATGGTACCAAAGGACAAGAACCAATGGAAGAAGCTGACTTGAAGCTCAAAAAGATGGAGTCACTTAAGGTATAGACTAAATTATATAACTTATTAGGAAAATGAAAGCTGAGAGAGAGAAGTTTGTTCTTCATCTTTTTTATATAGATGGATCATTTTCTTATCTTGCTTCAACTTTTGATTTCCACTTAACTCTCACCTTACCATTTCTGGAAAATAGCATTTTTCTTCTTTATATGACATTTATGAAGAGTAATTATGTGAAATTATGATGTGAATACATAAAACTGTGACACATGTAATTCTGTAAAAGAAACAGCCAGAGTGGGCTTACTCCTGTAATCGCAACTGTCGGTGGACTGAGGCAGGAGGATTGCTATGAATTTGAGGCCAGGCTGGATATATATAGATATAGATACAGATATAGATATATATCACAAGACACTGTCTCGAATGAAATCTGCAAGTTTCTCTGAAGATGAATGGAATTATGTGTAACAATTGTCTTAAATGTTTACATTTTAATTTCCGTTCCAGTGTATTAGACTTACTTTCACTTGGCAGCTATCCACTGATCCTCTATTGTCCAAAGTTAGAGGGGTACAGAGTGAGTGTACATTTTTATTCGAGAACCACAGACATACTTCTTTGTTGGCTTCAAAGTCAGTGTCGTTTTAGAGCCAGGTTGGAGATGATCTCCATAGGCTGTCCTCCTGATAACTAATTGTGTTAATGGTTTTCATTTTCAGGCCCAGACAAATGCACGAGCTGCTGTGCTGAAAGAACAGCTGGAGCGGAAAAGAAAGGAAGCCTATGAGAGGGAAAAGAGAGTGTGGGAAGAGCATGTAAGACTCTTGTACTTAGCCCTTCTTGAGTTCATGTCCTTGGGCTCTTAATGAGGGGTCAGTCGCCTTGCAGTTTGTAAATCTTGTAGCGCTCTACTCACTCAGAATAGTATGCCTCCATCAGCTCAGCTTCATGTAACTCAGAAAACCCAGCATAGGATTAGCATTGTCATGACGATGATAAGGAACAAGTGGATAAATTTGTTGGGAATTTGTGACTCAGCTTATTTCAAATCTGTGTATAGAGAATTGTTCAAGAAACCTTTGTTGATTGAATATACCCTGGCATAGGGAGAGAAAATGTGTCTCGAATAGGATGTCTGACTTTTGGTCTCAGTTCTGCCAGCTAATTAGTCTGAATTTGTTCTTCAAACATAAGTTTAGCTGGGATATATCCTTAGGTGCTACAGAACTACATGTGAAATTATTCTATATTCAAAATATGAAGTTGGGCCCCTTTGACATGGTCCTGACATACTTACTCATCCTCACTAATCCACATGTAGAAGTGAAATGATGGTTACTGTTCTGTGACTTAAGACTTGGTAAATCTTTATTTATGTTTTATTTATGTTTGTAAAGCTGGCCCCATTTTTTTATTGCATTTTTACTTTGTCATTTGGTGGCACATGGTAAAGTTGAAATATGCAATAGAAAATCTTACAGTAATAACTGGAAACCTGTGGAGTTGTAGGTAGTATGAAAATGTCTTAAATTTGTGAAGCTTATGAGAACACAGCAGGGATGCATGCTTCTAAGGGTTACTTTAAAGCCTGTCTTCTGAGAGTCAGGGATCTGGCTCGGCAGTCAAGGCTCGCCTAGCATGCCCAAGCTCTGGATTCAATTCCTAGTACCATGAGGGAAAAAAAGTTTCTTATCCAGAATATGGCACTGAATGCCTGTATTCCCAACATTCAGGAGGCTGAGACACAAGTTGAAGGCCATGCTGGTCTATGTGCCATGAGTCAGAAGCCAGCCTGGTCAACAAGCGCGCGCGCGCGCACGCACACACACACACACACACACACACACACACACACACACACACACACACGCGCCCGACTTATGAAACTTCAAGTCAGTGTTTTAGCCCTGTTGAAAATGTTATATTTAAAACTGAATGAGTTTTGTAAACCTATGTTTAGAAGGAAGTAAATATTCTAGACTTAGCCATGTGATCAATTTCATTTTAAAAATTGACTTTTTTGGTTTTTAAGACTTTATGGGTTTTGTCTTCTATAAAACTTTGTGGTTTTTTTTATTGCTGCCTGGGGGGCCAGCCTCCAGCAGCACAGGGCTCAAAGGGAATCCACTGAGTCAGTGTATTAAGCCTTTTTTACCTGAGGGTGCTAAGGGAAAAAGACACTCTCATACTCTAATGTTTTCCTCCTAATTCTCTCATTCTTGATGTTTTCCTTTTCCCTGTATCTTTATTCTTCTTTATTTCTCATTCTTGATGTTTTCCTTTTCCCTGTATCTTTATTCTTCTTTATTTCTCATTCTTGATGTTTTCATTTTCCTTCTATCTTTATTCTTCCTTATTTCTCATTTTTGATGTGTTCCTTCTCCTTCTTCTATTTTTTTCCCTTACAGCTTATAGACCCAAGCAAACTCTTTTAGGCAATATAGAAATTCCAATGTGGTTACATTCTGTTTTTTAAGTGAATGATTACAGTGAATGCAAGTACAAAAAAAAAAAAAAAAAAAAAAAAAACAGCATTTTTTCTATATCCCTTAACACCATTAAGCATTTTATATATTACAGGTGAAAAACAAATTATCCCCAAGAACCCTGTTTATTCATACCCAAGCAACTTGTCATAGATTAACAGAGTAAGCAAGCAAGGTGTTCTTCTCAGCCAGTTCTTTTGCTGGCAGGCTGTGTTTTGCAGTTACAAAGGAAGGACCAATCATTTTATTATTTATCTATCTTGAAAAGTAATCTTATAAGGAACCTTAAAAGAATCACAAACTTAAACTTTATACATGAAAAGCAATCAGTCAGCTCTACTTTAAATCTTTAGGGTGCATACTCACTCATCAATAGTTTTTTATATCAGGAGATTGAGGGCAGAAATGGGCATAAGGAATTAATCATCACCTTTGGTCATCAACCAATCCTAGCAAGAAAGGCACATCAGGTAATGATAATTGGGCTGTTTGTTCTTGTTCTCTGACCTTAAAGAGTACTTCACTCAACAATGTGCCTTTCTGAAACTTTAGATTGTTTTCTTGGGGTTCTTCACCTTAAAGCTATTTAACAAAAACATCTTAGTCTAACTTTATTTTCAAAGCTTTGTTTCAGCTATGATGCACTCTGAAACCTGTGAACACATCTCCCCACATTAAGGTTAAAACAATTTAAGCTGGCTGGGCTACTTGGACTCCGTTGATTTTCTTAATCATTAACCTAAGCCACAGTTTATATGGCTCCTCAATAGAAACTCATGTGTTCTAGCTGTGTACACTTCCTTGTTTTATTTTTAATTATCAAAACTCCTTTTAAACTAGCATTATTATTATCAATTAGACAGTACAGCTTAAGAAGAAATCATCTTCATCATAATCCACAGGTAAAAATGCCCAGTAGAACAGTATGTTTTCATGAGATAATCACACTACATTACAGGCAGTGGGGATCTCCCCACACCCATTCACACCATGCCAGATACCAGAGAAAAATGACAGCAGCAGCATGTGAAGGCACAGCAGAAGCAAAAGACATCCTGGAGTCTGTGGTCACGGGGCCTTGCCTATCAGAGATTTATCCATCAGGGTTTTGTTACCTGGTGGGCCAATCCCCTGAGGTCAGTTGCCATCTGCTGCTCCTCCGACATGGCCACCAGCAGTTTTTTGTTTTTTTTTTTTAGACCTATCTCATTTTGAGAATTTCATATATGAGTACTATGTTTACACCACTTTCACTCTATAGCCTCCGTCTTCCAGTTCCTCCTAATAAACACACCCTATCAAACGCATGACCTCGTTTTCTTTAATTATTATTATTGCACACACATGCAGACACTCACATACAAGCTACTGAATCCATTTAGTGTTCCTTATATGTATGTACTTAGGGCTGACTACGTAGGTTTGGCTAGCCTATCAGGACTTACCCTGGAGCAGACTGATAAAACTTGTTTTGGAGTTCAGTTTTTTGTTTATTTTTTATTTCCCATTTGATAGCTTTCTGAATTGAGGGATCAATGAAATGTTTTCTCCTTTGAGAGTCAAGGTACATTATTATATTGTGTCACATCATTTTAGGAGTGTGACTATTTTAATTTAGGAATGACTTCCCTTGAGCTCTTCCATCCTCACATAAGCACAGCTTGTATTGAATCTGATTCTCTGGTGTCAGACCCTGTATAACTGGGCAGTCTGAACTTAGATGCTTGTCTGTTACTTTAGGCTTCTCTCAAGATTGAGTTTAGTACAGAAATATTTGTACTAATTACACTTTATAGCTTCCTTGAAAATACTGAGACCAAGATAAGGAATTTTCACACTCAAGGTTTTTGCCATCTTGATCTTAGAACAAAGCTAAGAATTGGATGACAGTTTGGGTTTTATTTTGATTTGGAGACAGGCTTTCATAGCCCCGGCTATCTTCCTATGTAGCTAAGGATGACCTTGAATGTTTTATCTTCTTTCCTCCATCTACTGAGTGCTAGAATTTGAGTCATGTACCACCAAGCTAGGTTTATGCAGTACTCAGGATGGAACCCAGGGCTTTGTGTTAGACAAATGCTAGACACCTTAATTGAGCTCTGACATCAGCCCTCCCTAGGGCACCTGAGACCATGTGCCTACATTTTCAGAGAGTTGCACTAGTATCTTAATTATGTAGTGGTTATGTTTATGTATATAGGAATTATGTGGATAAGAAAAACTTAATTTTAGGGTTCTGAGTATCAAGTCCTTTCTCATTTTAGACCACTATTCTACCATTGAGCTATATCCTGGTCTGAAAGGTCTTTTTAACAAGTATGGATAAATGTAGACAGGGGGACAGCTTACATGGCAAAGTTCCTGCTATTGAAAGCTAAGGACTGAATTCGGTCCACAGCACTGATGTAAAGCTGGGCGAGGCAGGTGCTCCTGTTGTTGCGGTGCTAGGGAGGCTGAGGCAGGAAGACCCCGGGATGCTGACAGCCACTCCAGAGCAGATGTGCAGGAGGTCAGTGAGAGG
>CABHPR010145344.1:0-12957 GCA_902168415.1 Peromyscus melanophrys
ACACATGTACACACAACACATACAACATTCACATGCACATACATACACACATTTATTATTATCATTACTATCAGGCCATCATCTCATGTTACACAGTACCAAGCCAAGACACTGAAGATAACTGACTTCTTACCACTCAGATTTTTCATAATCCTCTTACAAGAAAACTCCATGTCTAATGCTTGGAAATGAAGACTGTTGACGGGCTAAGAAAGCATTGGGTTGTGTGGGGAGCGGGGGTTAGTTTATTGAGACACAAGTCTCATCTGTAACCTACACTGGCCTTAGAACTTGGAGCAACCCTCCTTCTTCGGCCTCCTAAATGCTGGTAATATATCTCTGAGACATGGGACTCAGCTCTTAACAATTAAATTTTTCCTTATTTTTTATCCTTGACTCTACAAGATCAGACTCTACTAATAACAATGTCTTAGTTACTTTTCTATTGCTATGGCAAAACACCATGACCAAGGCAACTTATAAAAGAAAACATTAAAAATTAGGGGCTTACAGTTCAGACAGTGAGCCCTTGAAAATCATGGCAGGGAGCATGGCAGCAGGCAGGCAGGCAGGCAGATATGATGCTGGAGCGATAGCTGAGAACTTACATGTAACCCATAAACACAAGAGAGAGAGAATTAACTGGGAATGGTGTGGACTTCTGAACCTCAAAGCCCACCCTCAGTGACATACCTCCTCCAAAGCCATACCTCCTAATCCTTCCCAAATAGTTCCACCAACTGGGGACCAATTATTCAAATATATGAGCCTATGGAGGCCATTCTCATTCTAACCACCACAAGAGCCATGAGAATCTGTTACTAAAGACTAAAGTCTATACTCCCAAAATTCACATTTCCATCTGAAAATCCAATATCCTACTCTCATGCCCACAATTAACATTTAACTGCAAATATGTTTCAATAATCATAAGGGAGTTCTTTATGTTATACAAAATAAGACAGTGTCTAGGAATGTTCTCAGTTATATACAAGGACAGCATCCACCAGGCCCCAAGAACACAAATGCAGACTGGGTCACAGTCCAGTAGGTAGAATGCTGGCCTAGCATGCACAAAGCCCTGAATGGCATTCCCAATACTGCACAGTAGTGCAGACCTACAATCTCAGCACGAGAAGTAGAGGCAGGAGTCCAAGGTCATCTGCAGAAACAAAACCAGCCTGAGCTACATGAGGTCCTGTCTAAAAAAAAGTTTCCAATGAGAAAAAGAAAATCTTAAAAGGATCAAGTACACAAACAGTAATGATAAATATCACTATAAATATCACAAAATGCCTATAACCTTCACTGTCCTAAGTATGCCCCATCCAACTGGAACTCTTGACAATGCTTTTCACACCCTTTTTATGACAGCACGAATATGGGAATGCTTTCTCTCCTACCTACCAAAGACACTGCTATAAACCACAAACACTAGATGCTGAGCACAGCGGCACACAGATTCAGGCTTCACACAGCACCGGTACTGCTCTCTGCATTTAACTTTGTTGTGAGTGACCAAACAGGTCCGGGACCATGGTCCATAAATCAAACTCACTATCCCGTCACGGAAATCTGCTCTGCATACAGCTTTCACTTTTAGAATTATCTACCTCTTCAATTCATTCTGAAATGTCCCCTAAGACTCAGCGTGAGTAGATAACCCTAGCCATGCAGCTCAATGGTAGAGGAAAAACACATTTCTTTTTTTTTGGGGGGGGGGTGTTGAGACAGGGTTTCTCTGTGTAGACCTGGCTGTCCTGGAACTCACTCTGCAGACCTAGCATCAAGCTCAACTGATAGAGATCTGCCTGCCTCTGCCTCCCGAGTGCTAGAATTAAAGGCCTGAGCCACCACTGCCCGGTGAAAAACACATTTCTTAATGCAGAAAAACTCTGTGCAGAACATTACTAAAAGACACACAATGAAAGACAAACAAAACAGTGCTCAGTCACCAGGGAAAGACCAAAGCTAAATAAATTCTCAAGTGATCATCCACTGGAATACTAAAATTGTAAAGACGGATGACATCAAACACTGGCAAGAATGCAGAACAATTCATACACAGTGATGAGCAGCAATATAAAATGGTACAGTCACCCTGGAAAAGACTTTACAAGTTTGTTAAATAGACCACATTCCAAGCGCATGACTCAGCAAACCCACACACAGGTAGCTATCTAAGAGAGGTGGATGTACAGGTTTACACAAAGACTTATTCAGGGCTCATCATACATTCCTAACAACCAAAAGGTGAAGTCCAGGAAGGGAGGGAGCTGGGAGTGCAGCTCAGTGGTGGGGCACCTGCTTGGTATGCAGATGGTTCTAGGTTCAATCCCCAACACCTCATTTCTCTTCTTTTAGTAAGCAGAGTGAGAAACTCTGATAGAATTACAAGAAATGGACAGATGGACAGCATGGTTGTTTCTCAGAAACACTGTGCAGAAAAACAAATGCCACACAGGAAATAACTCAGAAGGGGACAGGAAACTCTACAACAGGCAAACGTAATCTACAGTGGGGTGTCCATGAGAACACTAATGATGAGTAGATGGAGCGAGCCTAAGTTAATTTGGGACAAGGAATTCCTTGAATAATGTCATGTGTCAGGTGAGGCCAGAAGCAGGGTTCTGAGCCCCCTGGACCTGGAGTTATAAGCAGCTGTGAGCAAAGACGTGGTGCTGAGGACCCAACCTCAGGAACAATTAACGCTCTTAGTCACTGAGCCAGTCTCTTGAGCCTCAGCATAGTAAAATTTTAGTGGCCAATCCAGGTGTCGGGTGTCATGTTTTCACTGTAAAAATGTTTCAACTGTGCTCTATATGCAAGTTTTTAGAAGTCCTTGTAATGGTACCAAAGCCTTAAGCCACTATAACCACATGGGTATAACACACTCTCCTTCTGATACTCACTAACCTGCCTCTGGAGTTGTGGGTGGGGTCACCACTCCCTGCTCAAGGCCTCCTCTCAGTCTTCACGTGGCCAAAAATCTGCAGCTAAGACCACCTCCTTACTGTTCTTTATTATTCTAAGCGTATTCCAAGTGTTTGCACTGCCTTTGAACACACCTCCTTCAGATAGTGCTCTACACTTCTGCTCAATAGGCCCTGAGAGCCTGTCAGACAGTACGCTAAAGAACACCACCACCCAGCATCACACTGGTCACCATCAAGGCAGGGTTTCTCTGTGTAGCCATGGCTGTCCTAGAACTCACTTTGCACACCAGGCTGGCCTGGATAGAGATCCGCCTGTCTCTGCCTCCCTAGTGCTGGGATTGAAGGCGTGTGCCACTGCCATCACTGCCCGTCCACTGGTCACCATCTAACACAGAACACACCTTCACTAACCCTCTTCCCCATCTTCCAACTACCAAGAATAGAAATTCCAAAAGCAGAATGGCTTTGTTTTGCTCAGTCTTGTTTTCCCAGCACCTTCAACACAGTCTGGCGTGTGATGGACAATCAATAAATCTTTGCTAAGTGAATGAGTTAATGAGTGAGTAGGGAAATATAAATGACATGGCTTTACAAGAATGCAATCTGGCAAAACTAACAAGAGCCTTACTTGTACTGATCTCCCAAAATTACATAACCATAGAGATATTTGCTGTAGGATGTTCTGTATGGCAAATGTGTTGCTCTGATTGGTCAATAAATAAAACACTGATTGGCCAGTGGGTAGGCAGGAAGTATAGGCGGGACTAACAGAGAGGCGAAAAGAACAGGAAGGTGGAAGGAGACACTGCCAGCCGCCGCCAGGACAAGCAGCATGTAAAGATGCCGGTAAGCCATGAGCCACGTGGCAAGGTATAGATTTATAGAAATGGATTAATTTAAGATATAAGGGCAGTTAGCAAGAAGCCTGCCACGGCCATACAGTTTGTAAGCAATATAAGTCTCTGTGTTTACTTGGTTGGGTCTGAGCGGCTGTGAGACTGGCAGGTGAGGGAGATTTGTCCTGACTGTGGGCCAGGCAGGAAAACTCCAGCTACAGATATTTATCTCAATATTCCTGAAATTAAAATAACAAAATTAGAAATCTAAACGATGTTTCATTATAAAGAAAAGACTGTTTCTGGAGACAAGGCCTTTTATATCCCAAGGTGGCCTCAGACTTGCTATGTAGCTGAGGATGACCTTGAACTCCTGTTTCTCTTGCTTCCTCTTGAATGTTGGGATCACAGGCATGCCCCATCGGATTTTGGGACATGTGGTTTTTTAAGATAAGATGGCTCATAGAGCTCAAAAAGTAGCCATGGATGACTTAAACTCCTGATGCCATCTCTACCGACCAAGCACTAAGATAACGGGTGAGTCACCTGACTCAGTCTATCATTTATCTCAACTAACTATAACTTTGGGGGGGTGCTAGGCAAGTGCTATACAATGGATTTGTGCCCCCAGCCTTTACGTAACATTTCATTTAGATACAGGGCCTCTTTATGTTGCCCAGGCTAACCTAGATCTCATGATTCTCCTGCCCCAGCCAAACTATCATGCCCAGCATAACTGACAAAATCCTGTTCCTGAATTCATGCCCCTTCCTGATCAGAATCTCTGCTTCTTCTATGATTTATACTTTAAGTTATATGTTAATTTGTGTTTATTGAAGGCTCTCTCCTACTAGCTCTACAACCACACAGACCATGTCTACTGGGTCCGCTGCTGGGTACCCCAAACATGTACTGCATAAAGTAAAACCATTTAAATCCTCATAGCTCGCAGCACTAACTCAATCAATGCCTAAGACTAGGATAAAAATATCAAAAAAGCAGATACGGAGCAAGACATAGTGACATGTTCTAGAGGCAGAGGCAGGAGTACTGCCCATAGTTCTGGCCCATCCTGGGCTAAATAGTAAGACTCAGTCTCAAACCAGGGCAGGGAGGAGACTGGAAGGCAGCACACATACACTAACAAACACAACAAATAAATGTTCTTTTTTTCTGTGTTTCCTTTGTTTTCAAACAAGGTCTCAGACAGTACTCAAACTAGCAATGTAGCCAAGGTTAGCCTTAAATTCCTTCCTGATCCTCCTGCCTCTCCCTCCCAAGTGCTAGCTTACAAGTGGGGGTCACCACACCCAGCCATTTCTTCTTATGATAGAGCAGACATGCCAATAGGAGAGGCCTGACAGCTTGGGAAAGGGTCACATACAAAATGGCAGGAAGAGCTGGTTGGTGGCACAAACTTTTAATCCCAGCACTGGGGAGGCAAAGGCAGGTGGAAGTTCCAGGGCCGCCACAGTTGGATGGTAAGTCCGTGATCCATAAAACTCACAAAACTGACAGAAAGCAGCTACAGAGACAGAACTGCTTAGTTCTGACACAGTGGGATTCCCACTAACTAGACCCTAGACTCCTCTCACCAATACAGTTTAATCAAGTCTAAGGGGATAGGGAGACGGCTGCTCTTCCAGAGGACCTGGGTTCAATTCCCAGCACCCACACGGCAGCTCACAGCCATCTCTAACTCCAGTTTCAGGGTCTCTGATGCCCTGTTCTGGCCTCCACAGGCACCAAGCATGTGGTGCATAGTCATACATGCAGGCAAAACACCCATACCCATAAAATCCATTTTTAAAACCACAGTTTAAGCTGACTTTTGGTGGGGTCGGGGGTAACTGAGAATCAGACCCAGGCCCTGTACTTGCTCTACCGGTACTCAACCACCAGGCAATAGCCTGGGTCCTGTTTATACTCTTATTCAGAGACTCACATTTGGGATAATATCAAGTCAACAGAGCCAGGGGTACAGTTCAGTGGATGAATCCTTGCTAGCATCCATGAGGCCCTGAGTGTCCTAAAATATTTGATTAAAATCAACAAATGGAAGCTGGGCTATGCCTTTAATCCCAGCACTTGGGAGGCAGAAACAGTCGTTTCTCTGTGAGTTTGAGGCCAGCCTGGTCTACAAAGCGAGTTCCAAGGCAACACAGAGAAACCCTGTGTTGGGGGTTGGGGAGAGGGTAGTGGTAGTGATGTTTACACAAAAGAACCAGGGACCTACTGTCTGGCTATGGTTTGAAAAGCACTGTGAGCAGCAGGAGCTCCCCACTGTCTAGGCCAGGACTGCTGAACAAATGCCTTCAGGGTACATGCTGAGCCGGTGTAGTAACAACTGAGACTATGCAAGTCCCCCAGCCTTTCAGAAGGGGCAGGAGCTCCGCAGTAGAGCATATGCATGACTCAGAGACAGGGGGCCTCATCGACCTCCATACTGTTGGGGGGAAATGGTTTACAAATGGAAACAAGAACTAAATTACTGCCATGGTCTGTTTTCTGCTGTCCTGCTTGGGAAAGTACAGCTGTTGCGTTGGGCCGGGAACCTACAATGAGGCCAAGCTAGATTGACAATGTAATCCCATACTCACAGGCAGCCCGACCTTCTCACCTAATTAAGAGTAACTTCACAGAAAATGTTACCTGGGATAATGTCCTAGAAGGACCCCAACAACTCCAAAAGCAAACCAAAGAACACAGTGAGCTCACTTCTCCCTCTGCCTATGGTGACCAACCTCACCAGCATGCAACTCGGCAGGGGCAAGTCCAGCAAGAGACAATTCCTCCAGCATCCCCAAATACAATTGGAGGGAAACGAAAAATAGATACTTTTAAGATATTCAAGATGATACAAGCTACCTTTGAAACTATTCAAAGTAACACCTCTAATTATAACCAAAACAAGTGGGCGGTCAGAGCCACCTGAGTCCCATCAAAAGAATGTGCTCCATCCAGTCAACACCCTTAGGCCAGCCCAACCATCTTGTGAAAACCACCCCTTACTACCTGCATGTAAACAAACAGTATGTGGAGCAAAATGCAGTCACTTCCCTATTAAAACAGAAAATGTACACTAATGAAACCCCCCAATTCAACTGTGTGCTTCCTCTTGAAAGGTTACAAAACAAGGCAAAGCCTTGAAGACCTATCCTAAAGCCAAGAGCGGAGCTGCCTGCACACCGGACACTGCCCACAGGAGTAAGGCGCTAGGATTTGTTCTCATTACTCAGGGGTCCGGTGAGCAAGAGAAAATCTACTTGTTCCTGGCAGCCAGCAGCATTCCCCAGCCACAAAATAAAGCCTCAACACTACATGTGCGCTATGATAGTCCTCTGACAGAATGGAGCACCACAGTGCATAGATAACCAATCTGTGAAGTTTTTATTACATTTCTTGATTTATTTGTTGGGCACTTGTCTGGAGGTCAGAGGCCAACTTGTGGGAGTTGGTTCTCTCCTTCCACCAGGAACTCAGGTTGTCAGGCTTGGCAGCAAGCACCTTTACCTGATGAGCCATCTCGTTGGCCCATAAACACAATTTTCAAGTCAAATGTTAAAGTAATACAAGTGTTGTGCTTTTGTTATAACGTCATTTAAGCCAAATTCCAGTCTATAGAGCAGTGGTTCTCAACCTTCCCAATGAATGCTGCCACCCTTTGACACCGTCCTTCAATGTTGTGGTGATCCCCCCAACCATAAAATTATTTTCACTGCTACTGCATAACTAAATTTTGCTACTGTTATGAACAGTAGTGTAAATATCTGATATGCAATCCCCAGACGGGTCACGACTCACAGTTGAGAACCACTGCTCTAAATAGAGCATCCCAACTTCCATTAAATCTGAAGTAAGATACTGCTAATGAATGTCTTCATGAAAGATCATGTTACCCAAGGGAACAGTAACAAAAATAAAATTGAAACGGCCGGGCGGTGGTGGCGCACGCCTTTAATCCCAGCACTCGGGAGGCAGAGCCAGGCGGATCTCTGTGAGTTCGAGGTCAGCCTGGGCTACAGAGCGAGATCCAGGACAGGCTCCAAAGCTACACAGAGAAATCCTGTCTCGAAAAAAACAAAAAAAAATAAAAATAAAATAAATTAAATTAAAATGCCTGGCCCTTTAATCCCAGGACTCTTCCAGACTCCATCTATAAGTGACATAAATCCACTTGGAGGCTGAGGATCAAGTCTTGCTCTGTAGTCCTGAGCCACTTCTCATCTGACTTTATGTGTCTATTTTCCCATCTATATTACAGAGGCGATTACCACTACCCTAAAGATCTTCACATATATGAAAAGAAAAGGGGCTAGGGGGCTGGAGATGTCTAGTTCAGTGGGAGAGTTGTCACCTACCACACATCTAGATATAATCCTCAGCATCACAAAAAGCTAACAGAAAAAATTTTGATTGATTGATTGATTGATTGATTGATTACTGACAGGGCTGGAGAGACAGCTCTAGGAGCACTTGCTACTTGCTGCTCTTCTAGAACCTGAGTTTTTGTAGCTGGAGTTTTCTCCAGTCCTGCCCAGCACCACGGACCCCGCAATCACTTATAAAATAATCACTCAGAAACTTATATTATTTAAACTGCTCGGCCATTTTCTCAGGCCTACCACTGACAAGCTCTTATACTTAACTCAGCCCATTTCTGTTAATCTATATGTCACCACGTGTTCTGTGGCTTTACCTGTTGCCTTTACATATGCTCCCTAGACAGCAGGCTGGTGTCTCCCACCCACCAACACCCCCCACCCCCCACCCCTGCCCCCGGCTTCCACCTCTCAGCCTCTCTTCTCTGTTTGTCCTACCTATCCTATACTTCCTGCCTGGCTATTGGCCAATCAGTGTTTTATTATCAATCAATCATAGTAACATATATTCACAACATACAGGACCTCCCACAGCTGGGCAGCTTACAACCTCTAGCGCCAGTGAATCCAACACCCTCTTCTGTCCTCCTAAGACACCCACTGACACATGGCAGGCACCCATACACATAAGTAAAAAAGGAAAGAAAGACAGAGCCAGGCGGATCTCTGTGAGTTCGAGGCCAGCCTGGGCTACCAAGTGAGTTCCAGGAAAGACGCAAAGCTACACAGAGAAAACCTGTCTTGAAAAACCAAAAAAAAAAAAAAAAAAGAAAAAAAAAAAAAAGGGAAGAAAGAAAAAAAAAAAAAACCATAAATTCACTCAACATCGGGTCACCCTTACCCTACAAAACAAGCCAGTGTGTCAGTGAGCACTCAGGCAGCTGAGCAGCATTGCTATGAGTTCAAAGCCAACCTAAGGTACACAGTAAAAAATCCAATTTCAAAAGTGGGAGGTAGTGTCTCTACACAAATACTCAGGCATAAAATACATAAGCCAGGCTTAGTGGCCCACATTTGTGATCCCAGAACTGGAAACAAAGAGAAGGAAAACCCACAAGCCTGAGGCCAGGCGAGCCTCAAAGAGAAAGCCAAGAAGCCCAGGTATAGATAGCAAGGGCCATCTGAAAATACCAAAGCCACCCGGGCGTGATGTCAAACGCCTTTAATCCCACAAATGAGGAGGCAGGGGCAGGTGGATCACTGTGAGTTCAAGGCCAGCCTAGTCTACAGAGTGGGTTCCAGGATAGCCAAAGACACACAGAGAAACCCTGTCTCAAAAAAAAAAAAAAAAAAAAAAAACCGAAAACCAAAGCCATAGATAAATAGACAGACAGACAGACAGGCAGACATATGCATACCTATGTTCAAGTTCATTACATTGTTTTGTTGTTTTTGAGACAGCATCCCAGTAAGTTGCCTAGACAGGCCCTGAACTTGCCATCCCCCTGCCTCAGCCTGATAAGAAACTGGATTACAGGCCTGTAACATCTAGCCCCATAGTATAACACTTTAATATTAAAATGATGGACATTTAAAGTATTTGGATTAGGAAAGAGTGGTCATTAAAAAAATCAAAACACTAGATGATGCAGCTATTCAAGTCCATGCAAGAGCTCCTGAGCAGTGACATTCATTACAATACAAACAGCAGACTTCATAGCAACACTCCAGCTGCAAGAATCCCTCACAACACAAATAAAAGTGATTCTGTTTGTTTGGTTTTCTAGACAGGGTTTCCCTGTGTAGCCCTGGCGATCCTAGAACTCACTCTGTAGACCAGGCTGGCCTCTAACTCACAGAAATGCCTCCCAAGGGCATGCGCCACCGCCACCAGGCTGGATCTAAATTTTTGATGATTTTTATTTTACATGTATGAATATTTGCTTTCATGCATGCATGTCTATGCACTACATACGGGCCTGGTGCCCTCAGAGGCCAGCAGAGAATGTCAGGTTCCCTGGAACTAGAGTTCCAGACAGTTGTGAGCTTCCTTGTGGTTGCTAGGAATTGAACATGGATCCTCTGGAAGAGCAGACAGTGCTGAGCCATCTCTCTAGTCCATAAAAGTTTTATTTTAATTCAACTGATACAAAATTCAAGGGGTACAAATTGGTAAAAACTGTCCCCCTCTGTCATTATCTTCTATTTCTCTTACATCCAGGCAATCAGATTTCTACTTTTTGAGGTATTCTTATATATTTTTAAATTTTTTTAAGACAGGTTCTCTCTACGTAGCCATTGCTGGCCTTAACCCAGAGATCCTCCTGCCTTTGTCTGGGCCTAAGGGTGTAGACCACTATGTTAGGCTCTTTTTAAAACTGTATTTATTATTTTTTATGTGTGTATGTATGTAGGCCAGATTGCATGTGTGCTAGCCTGTGCGTGTGACATTATGCAACTGTCAAAAGACGACAACTTGCAGGAGTTAGTTCTCTGCTTCTATAGGGATTGGGGTGAAGGGGGGGACTGAACTCAAGTTGAGAGGTTTAGCAACAAACAGCTTTATCTACTGAGCCATCTTGTTGATCCATGTGAATGTTTTAACATATACAAAACAATTGATAGATTGTGCTGTGGAATAATCTTTCTGTACACTGTGTGAATTATGCTTTGATGGGTTTAATAAAGAAGCTGCCCGGCCAGGATAAAGTTAGGTGGGAAAACCAGACTAAGGACACTGGGAAGAAGCAGAGCGGAGTCTACAGAGATGCAGAGAGAAGCAAGATGAACGTGCCATGTTGAAGGAAGGTACCGCCACATGGCAGAGGGTAGATAAGAAATATGGGTTAATTTAAAATGTAAGAGTTAGCTAATAACAAGCTGAGCTATCAACCAAGCATTTATAATTAGTATTAATTCTCCATGTTGGTTATTTGGGAACTGGGGGGAGGGAAAGAAAAGTCCACCTACAATATTGTTAATATTTTCTAATTATAAATCTTTTCCCCAAGTCTCAGTTTTCTCTTGTGTAAGTCAGAAAACACAGAAACAACCCCATTTAATCATATTACCCGAAATGAAACTGACACCTTCCATAAACCATGTGTCCCACAACTCCCGCTCAACCCCGCTCCTCCTTAGAGGACCTGCCTGCCACTTGCCTCTCATTCCCACTGACCCTCCACAAGGCCTTAGTAATGTGTAAATGCATCTGCAGAGCAATACATGTAAATACATGGGCAGCAAGGAGCCCCTTATGTATACTCACAGGGATGCCCCAGACTTGCATTCCGTCACTGTAGCCGATCATAACCAGCAGAGGGGGCTCATTTCCAGTGCTATGCAGTTCATGAAATTCTAGATTCCGTGATGTATCTGCATTAGGATTAACAAAAAAACCAATAAAAAGACAGTATGAACAAAGCAAACTACTTATTTACCGCAATTGATGCAAAGACTCAGTGACAACAATAAAAGCAGGGAACCGGAAGGATAACTCAGTAATTAGGAGCACCTACTGCTGGTCCAGAGCTCGGTTCCCAGCACCTACATCAGGTGGCTGACAGCCTTCTGTAATCCAAGGCCTCGGACCTCAGGGGCATTTGCATACACATACACAAACACCGGCCAATTTTATTTTTTTTCCTTTTTTTTGAATGCCGTTTATTGAAGGAGGGAGAAGGTCTTAAATACAGGCTTACAGCACAATGGAAGAACCCCGGAGGGCAGAAGTTCGTTACTGATGTTTTGTTTTGTTTTGTTTGTATTACTGGGGATTGATCCCTCACATATGCTAGGTGAGTGTGTTAATGCTGAGGTCTAAATTGCCAAGGCTAACTTGCCGGGGTGGGCATAGATTCACAGTAACATTTGTAAACAGCCAAAAGACAGAAACAATACAAATGTTCACCAAAAACACAACAGTCCTACTGTGGTACAAAGATAGGATGGAATATCATCATCGAAGAAAAAGAATGAATTACTCCAGACTACAGTGTACAGAGGACTCTCGCATAAAGTACTGGATGTGGAATGTATTGAAATCTGAGGAGCTGGGGATACAGGGTAGTTAAGTGTCAGACTGTGCCTCACTTGACTAATCCCGGGGAGGTCAAGCCCCAGAGTCAAGAAAATGCCCTTGTGCACGGTCATTGGAAACCTGTAATAGTACAAGCACTACAGCCACGACTTAGTTCCTCAGAAAATTAAGACTGGAATTACAATATGGAATCCAGCAGTTTCCCTTCTGAGTATAAGGCAGATAGAACAGAGGCAGAGTCTTGAGACAGTAAGACACCAATGGTCACAGTGACGGCTGTTCACATCATTAAAAAAGCTGTAAGGGACCAAGTGGAGCAGGTCTGCACAGGAGACCTACTCAGGAGGCTGAGGAAGGACGCCTGTACAAGTTAAAAGCCAGCCTGGACTACAATGTGCATTCAGGGCCAAAAGGCAATTTAGTGAGACCTTCCCTCAAAATAAAGTCAGTCCAGGGCTGGGGATGTAGCTCTGTTGGTAGAATACTTGGCTGGCACTGAAGAGGCCTAAGGTCCCATCCCTAGCACCCCAGAAAGTGGCCATGGTGGCAGTGTATTCAGAGGGTCAAGGACCTTCAACTACTGTGATACAGTTTAAGGCTAGCCTGGGCCACACCTGCCTCAAAAACAAACAGCTTCTTAAGTTGGAACACACATTTAATCCGGGTACTAGAGAGGCACAGGAAGGTGAATCTCTGTGAATTACTGGCCAGCCTGGTCTACATACTGAGTTCCAGACCATCCAGCAAATCCAGTATTTAGGAAGTAGAGGCATGAGGATGAGGAATTCAAGGCAACCCTGAACCAATGAGATCCACCTCAAAAA